>APFE031038619.1:0-23582 GCA_000404065.3 Pinus taeda
TACATAAAAACATTTACAGTTCTTTGCACAATGGAGGTGGAATGATGGAAAGGAAGGGGGTTTCCATAGTGGTATACTGATCACAAACAACAAAACTCTTGAATAGAGCTGAAGAGAGTGAAGAAAAACCAAAGTCTGAAGGCAAAATTAACCTTTTCTGACCATCACACCTATTACACAGGGAATCTAGTATGCATCCCACCTATTACACACGGGAGGTACGATCCATACAGACTTCCTTGAAGAGAGGATGCGATGGTACTAGTTTGAGACTTTTACTTGGTCTTTGGTCACAATTTGCAGCTCAGTTCAAGGATTTAGGCCGAGCAAGTGATGTTCAGTAAATATAAATCACAGGGGCTGATCTAATGAGGTTACTAGAGCCAGCACTAGGGAAATCAGAATGTTTACTGATTGATTGTTCAATTTATGAACAAAACCCGGAGATAGACTGAAGCAACATTGATCTACTTTGCACTTGCATAGCAAATTCAGTTCGAAGGCTAGCTGGCTTGACTTCAAGCTCCGTCTGTAAGTTTATAAAACAAACAAATATAGACAAGCAAACAATCTATTCGCTCCCCAGTGGAGTCGCCATTTTGTTATCAGGAAATCTAGTGTCCACTCAGAGCTACTAGTCCCACTAAGATGGTAGCTATCTTAGAAACAAACCAACTTAAACTACTATAGCTTCCTTTATGAGAGTAGATAAGAGGGGAACAAGGACACTAACCTCAGTCTTACGCTTGGTTCCTTGCTAGTTCCCTCTCTTCTAACAGATCATTGCCACTCCTCTTCGTCTACCAGCTTCAAAAGAGCACCTGTGGAATCAAAGCAGCATATATATCAAAGAACAGAGATCTCATCTAGAAAATACGGACCAGATAGTATGACCACCAAATGCATATATCATCGAACATACAGAATGTGGAGGAAACTTGATAGCTTTATTAATATCAAGAATAGAAAAGAGGATTACAACCAATTGTTCTGACCCAGCGTCATCCTCTCAGCATGAAAGCCCTTCTTCACCACATGAAAATCTTAGATCACCCAACATTATGATGTTGCACCAGGAAACCAACAACACTTCCTTACAAGATACAAGATTACAACCTCTAGACCTCTATGATCAAGGATCCATATATAGATGATTGTAGGGGGTGAGTCAGCTTCTGGGATTTTTCTTAGTGTCCTCTCTCTGATAGTTCTTGATTCCACTTGGAGATTGATGATCTCTTACTCATCCCTGGGTGAATTTAGAGAGGCAAGTGTCATAGGAGAAGTTTCTGGAAGATTCCATGATGATCCACCTTGCAAACTATCTCTGGAATTTGTCTACTCTCACCCATCAAACCCTATAGAAGGGCTTTCCAGTATCCATCGCACCCTTTACACTGAACAGGTGAGATGCATCGCACCCTCTTCACTGGGCAGTCTGTATGGTCCAGTTTTGACCAGTTTTGAGTAGTTTTCTATGGAGAACTTCTGGGAGATGATGTAATCAGCTGACCTTGTTCTTTTAGGGCATGAAGTAACACTTTTAGGGAATTATGAGCCCTTGGTTTATGGACATGTATGATTGGGGTAAGGGAAAAGAGAAGGGAGGAAAATCGAAGGGAAAGAAGAATGCAAGTATCAAAAAAGAGAAGGAAAAACTCACATGCAAAAATTGTTCAAAGACTAGCCATGATGAAGACCATTGTTGGCAACTTCATCCGTAATTAAAACTAGATAGATTGAAAGCCAAAGAGAAGGGAAAAAATGTTTTTATAGCTGAAAAAGACTTAGCGTCAGATTAAGGAGATGAGACAAAAATTACAGCTATGGATTTGAAAGGTCAACATGTTGAAAGTACTAGTTCCTCAAATAGTCACAACAATGCTCCAAATGAAGACAAAAGGGAAGAGTTGTTCATTTTCAGCGTAATCTCAAATCATACCAAGATTGATGCACTCTTTGATAGTGGATCACTAGCAAACTTGATTTCATAATACTTAGTTAAAGAGCTTAAACTTGAAACTGTACCAAATCATAAACCATACCCTTTGGGTTGGATAGTTAAGGATGCCAATTTATAGGTTTGAAGGAAATGCATTTTTAAATTTGCTATTACTACAAACTTTGTGATCAAGTTGAGTTAGACGTGGTTCCACTTGACATTTGTAGAATTATGTTGGGAATTCCATATTTGTATGACAGGAAAGTCATGTCTCTTTTCTATGAGAACAAATATCATTTACTTAAAGATGGGGTGAAGTATAGTCTGAGATTTCATTGCAAGAAACTGAACATTTCTTTAGCTAATGCAGGGAAAATGAACAGGGTAGTGAATGCAAGACAGAACTTGACATTGTTGATGATAAAATAAAGAGATGGTTTGAATCATATTTTTTATAAAGATGCTTATATTTTTAATGAGTTGTTTCAGAATGATAATAGGTTTCCTTTGAAAGAAGGTGAAAAACATTTGCAGCAACCAACATTAGTGTTGAGCGATGTAGAAAACAAGGTGCCAGTGCAAGAAGTTGCAAAGGTCAAAGAGAAGAGGACAAAGAATCTTGGCGAAGAAGGCATGGGTTTCAAAAATGTTCATTTTTGGTTTCCAAAAGGCACATTACAATGGCGAAGCAGCTTGGGCAAGAGTCAACTCAAATAGAAGGCAAAAGCAATGAAAAATCGCTCTAGAGACGAAGTGCAAAGTGAGAAAGATTCCAAGTATCCTTTGATTATTGATCAAGGTGGTAATAAGATGTTTTCCGCAAAATTAGATTGTTGTTCTGCAAATTCAAAAACATTGCAGTATGATGGTGTCAACAAGAGTAATAGATGGTCATCGGAATTAAGGAAAATTTTGGCTTTTTCTGAAAAGATCCAAATGATCAAATTAGGAAAATTTCAATGGATAAAGCTAAAAGGATGAGGGAACAGTCCCTACATCAACATAATCAGTGGTCAAGAGAGATTTTGGGGTCCAAAATCCTTCTAGTGGGGAGGAATGACCAGGGATCAATATTTTAGCTAAAAAAATGAAATTGCTTAGAATTGCTTCATACCTTAATGAACAGATAGAGCTCGTCGCTAGGATTCCAACTATGTGAATGGTTTAAAAAATGAACATCTTATGCAAAATTTAGAGCTTCTAAAAGTTTGGTAAAAAAAAGTCAAAGTCAAAGTTTGACTAGGGTTGAATGGATGCCCAGTTAACATGCAAAGAATATTCTCCAATTTCAGCCAGTGAAACTATGTCAAGTGTCACCTCCGAATTCACCATTTTGTCTCAGGGAAGGTAAAATTACCTAATTAGCCTTTAAGGTGGAATTTGATTTTTTTTTAATTATTTAAATTATTATATATAATTTTTTTATTTTATTAGTAGTTTTTTTAACTATATATATATTATAATATTATATATATTTTATTTATTTAATATTTTTAATTTAATTAAATTTCAAAGGTTTGAATTTAAATCCACATGCAAATTCGAAGGTAATGGCATATTAATTTCAAATGGCGCATATCAAAGTTTTGGGGGTGCATATATTTTATGTTTAAAAAATATGATGGGGGAGGGTGGGTTTAAATATGTGACCTCCCCCTCATAACTCCCTTGTATTACCAATATACCACTGATCATATATTGAAAAAGGAGGGCACGCAGTTGTATTTAAACCATCACATTGACTGACGACGGAGACGAGGGAGCCAACCCACTCTCCATGTGACCTCAAATATGTGACTAAGGGCCAACGCTAAGCACGTTTAGCACCATAATTATGGTTAAATTCTAATTAAATCTCCATTAATGATGGATTAAGTTGGAGGATATTTTGGAGGAGCCAAAAAATTCGGAACTGCCACCAAATTTGACAGACTTAACTGGAGTCTTTCCATATTTGGTGGAGGAAATGTAGGAAAAAATGGCTTTGCCATAACTGAGGCAATTCTGAACCAAATTTTGAAAATCAATAGTAAATTTTGGCTAATTGACATGCTAGGAACTCATTGGAGTAGGTTATAGAGGCAGAAGAAGTCATCTACATGTTTTTTTGTCACTTGACAATTTATGAAGCCTAGGGCCACCAAGTGTTGGAGGTCATTCCCAGAGAATCTGGTAACCAAATTGAGTAAACAAATAGTCATTTCTGATATATTTCAATGTTTTGAACTCATTGGAATAGGTTCTAATAGCACTATATGCATGTAACAACAATTTTTACGCTATTGAAGCTAATACAAAGGCCCACACTATGACCCTGAACCAAGGAGATGTAGTCCAGGAGGGGTGAACTCCTTCAAACAAAATTTGTGTATTGAGCTCTGTTATTTGTGATTTTTTTGTTTTTATATGTTGTTGCTCATCCAGTTAAATTCATGCTTTTAATTTCATGCAAAACACTAAATTTCACCAAGTTAGATGAATTGACTATCACATGCTCATGGATAAACTCTTTATGGATAAGAAAACCAAAGCAAAGAAAATTTTATATCTGGAAATGATACTAGCACATCATTAAATAGAAATCAATTTTAGATCACCACCCGCCTATTCCACCTATACCTCTAGTCGGTTTCATCAGTATCCTTGATTATAGCAACATTTACTATTTAGTAGCTTTTCAAGTACTAAACTTGCGAAGATTTTTTAGCCCCCTAAATGGAATTTCTTGAGGTCCACTGCCAATAATTTCCTATAGCACTTGGAGAGATATCTCCAATGAGGTATCTTACATGCCAAATAGAGATCATATTACCAAGATACGACCCTGGGAAGTTGGTTGCTCAACTAAGCCCAATGGGGCCCGCAAACTCTTGGCGATCCATCTCCTCGGGTTAGGGTTTTGGTTGTTTAGGGTTTCCCTTTATTGTTCAATAACAAAAAGGCCCTTGATCCTCATTGTAACATAATTAAAAGGCATGTAGACACAACATCTATTCTCAAAGATAAGCTACCATCACCCAAGCTAGTTTATTTCCATTATACTTGTAAGCATCTTTTAATTCTTTGATATTAATGAAATGAAGATTAATTTCTATTGTATCTCTATGTTTATGTTTATATTTTTATTCTGTTGTGTTCCTACATAATTCTGGATCAATGGTATCAGAGCGGTCTACTCTTTCTCTATTTTTATTTGCATGTCCAATGACGTCAGGGTATAAGGAGTTAGGACTCAAACTAGTTGAACCTTTGCAAGACTAGCATTGCAAACCTCAAAGGCCTCCTATGGTTGAAGAAGAGAAAGATGATGGAGCAGAAGATACTTTTAAAATATTTCTTGAGGATACCCTTGAGTGACATAGGAATGCAATTATGGATAACTTTTCCAAAATTCTTTGGCAGCTACCCACATGAGACACATCCTCATCAAGAAGCCACTCTAGGGGCGCCACCCATATTTGAAGGTCAGATAGATGCGGAAACCATAGATATATGGTTAAATCTATTGGAAGGATATTTTTTGATTCATGACTTTTCCAATCAAGAAAATATTACTTGTGCACTCCTCAAAGCTGCCCCCCATGTCAAGGACTAGTGGAAAACCTAATGTGAATAGAAGCACGAGAGGTAACCCTCACTTTTTTCAGTTGCACCCACTTGGAATTATTTCTGAGATGCCATCAAGGAACAATATTACCATGTCAGGAGTTTTGAAGATAAATACATAAAGTGGACCATGTTGCAGCAGGAAAGGGACCAAGACGTGTCAAACTTCACAAATATTTTTCATACCCTTCGCACAAAGTTGGGTATCAATGATTTTGAGCGTCATTTGGTATTGAAGTATTGTGGTTGTCTACACAAGTACATCTAGGACAAGATGGAGTTCCTAGACATCTGATCGCTTAGCATTGTCTACCAATACATTGTCAAGATTAAGCAAAAATTTAAACAGAAGAAGTGATACTTTTCATTTGCTAATCTAAAGCAAAGGAAAGGCACCCCAAACCACAGAAAAAAGGACAAATATAAGGTATGGCGACCTAGGACAACTCGCTGAAGCCGTAAGAAAGGAAAAACACCATGAATACAAGGAAGGACATAAGGAAATGATGTGAGTTCCATAAGATCCCCACTCAAATCATAATTGAGTGTTGAGCCAATCAGTCATTGGTGTTTGAGTTGAAGGCTTCTGAATCAGATGCATATTCCAACTCTAAGTTAGAACCCAACAAGGGGAATGAAAAAGGGAAGCATATTATTGATGCAGAGCTTAGTGCCACCATTGCCACCACCAAGATCCAAGAGATTGAGCCCAAAGATCAAGAGGATGGGGAGTGGCTCTTCCACTCACAGATGTGGGTGAAGGGATCTCTGTTGTAGTTCATTGTCGATGGAAAAAAATAAAAGAACCTCATTTCATTAGATATTGTGAAGAGTTTGGTCCTACTAACCACACCACACCCATAGCCATACACCATCAAGTGGCTTCACCAAGGACAAGATCCCCACATGAGCTAGCAGTGTCACCTTCCTTACAACATCAAGCCCTTAATAGATGAGGTATTTTATGATGTTTCTCCTCTTGAAGTTTGCGATGTACTGTTAGGCCAACCATACTTGTGCAAGTATCATGATTTGTATGATTCTAGGCCTCACGCTATTATTAGTTCAATAGAAAATAAGTTATACAGGATACTGGAGATAACACCACCTACAACCATCTCTTTGATCTGTCTGAAGCAATGCAGTAGGATCATTTCCTAGACTAGAAAATTTGTCTTCCTTATGATTCAACCTCATGACAAGAGGAATATTATGGCCACATCCACATCCTCTAGATAGGGCTCCTCTGCACAATAGCATTAGATGGACAAGGTCGTAAATGAGTACATGGACATCTTCACCTCACCCACAAGGGTACCCCTACACTATTAGGTCAAGCACTCCATTGATCTAAACTCGGGTGTGGCACTACCTAAAGGACTAATCTGCTGACACTTTATTCTAGGGAATGATGAAATTAAGAGGCATATTAAGGAGCTATTTCAAAAAGGGCACATCAGCCAAGTTAATCACCTTGTGGAAGCCCAATCATGTTGGTACTGAAGAAATATGACACCTAGAGACTTTGTATTGAATATCGAGTGTTGAATAAGATCATTGCCTAGAATATGTATTCAATCCTATGGATTAATGGCATTTTAGACTAGGTCAAGTGGGCGAAATATTTCAGCAATATTGATTTGAATTCCAGTTATCACTAGGTGCCAATCGAACCCTCCAATGTGTGGAAGATTTCCTTCAAATCCAAGAAGGGCCTTTTCAAATGGTTGGTCATGCCTTTCTGGTTGACGAATTCCCTCACAACCTTCATGAAGCTAATAAAAAAAATATTGCAACCCTTCACCAACTCATTCATGGTAATGTATTTGAATGACATCATGTCTTCATCCAAAGTTGGGAAGAGCACCTACACCATACTCGACAAGTCCTCCAAACCCAGTAACAACACAAGTTGTGTGCTACACTTTGGGGATGACCCAAGTTCAATATCTGGGGTACATCATTGATAAGAAGGGTTTGCATGTGGACCTATCCAAGATACATGTTATTCGATATTGGCTATCCCCGACCATTCTAATAGAGCTACGCATCTTTTTGGGTCTTGTTAATTTCTACCATAGGTTCATGTTGGATTTCTCTCATATCACCTATCCTTTGACTCAAGTCACCAAGGGTGGAGAAAAACTAGAGTTCTTCTGGAATGAGCCCTAATAGAAGGCATTGTTTGAGTTGAAGCATCGCCTCTACTCTGCACTGGTCCTCACATTATCAGACCTGCAACAACCATTTTAGATTAACACAAATGCCTTCGACTATATTATAGAGGCGGTTATTTCTCAGTAGGGGAATCTAGTGGCATATTAAAATGAGACACTTCAAGAAGAGTTCTTCTGGTATGATTCCTAAGAGAAGGAATTTGTTGATTTAAATCATCGCCTCTGCTTTGCACTAGTGCTCACATTACCAGACCTACAACAACCATTTGAGATTAAGACAGAAGCCTTCGACTATGTTATCGAGGCGGTTCTTTCTTAGTAGGGACATCTAGTGGCATATCACAATGAGACAGTTTCAAAGATATTCCAAAGGTATCTCACCTATGGCAAAGAGATGTATTACGTTGTGCAAGTCTAGCAATAATGGAAGCATTAAATTATGGGGAAGGAAACAGTCATCCACACAGACCATCGAACCCTATAGTACATATAAACAAAAGGAAAGTTGCAGAATGATCGCCATCACAATTGGTCCACATATCTGCAACAATTCCATTTTAACATCAAGTACAAGAAGGGAAACACCAATAATGTTGTAGACTATCTCAGCCGACCACAGTTATGGTGTTGAACACTATTCTCAACTCTTGTGGACACAATACTTTGGGGTGGCCGCATATTTACAAAATAAATTCAGAATTTGTCAACACATACCAAATACTCCTGGAAGGTAAGAAAGTTCTATTTTTTGATCTATAGGGAACACTATTATGCCACATAGGACACCTTTGTATTCCTTCAAGTGAATGTGCCAAGATGATTTGGGATGCGCACTATAGTCGGGTCGCTGGATGTTGGGAAGTACATCAGATCCTGCATTTCCTACACCATTTCCAAACCGACAATCAAGAAGCATTTCCTATATACTCCTCTACCAACTCCTAGTCATCCTTGGGAATCAATCTCCATGGATTACATGTCAGGCCTTCCTTCTACTAAACATGGAAACGACTATGTTTTCATCGCCATCGATAGATTCTCTAAGATGGCCATACTAGCATCCTATAAGAAGAGTATTGGTGAGCCTTGATATTGCACCAAGAATGTTGCAACTCCAAAGGGTTCCTCAACTCAAATTATCGACCTAGGGTTCATACAAACTTAGAGGTGACAATGCTATATGAACAATAGATAGGATTCTACTCATACCACCCTCATTCATGACATCAGATCAAAGTTCTCAGAGAACATTCCTCCTACTGAACTATAATGAAAGCTTGCTGATGAAATTGCAATTGAATACTAATTCTAGCTATGAAAGTGGAAATGCCATTTTCTCAACTTGTAGATGTTAATTAATCAATTCATGAAAGGACAAGGGCTAATATACTTGTATAAAGGAAGCTACTTTATCTTTCATAATTCATCAAACTACCAACATACTTGTATTTATCATCTACCTAGTTCACACTTGCTTGAAAATCAGAAACCTATCTTGCATCATACTTGTGATTAAAAACTAATTTTACCTTGTTTTACAGTGAGGAAAAGGAATGGTTGGAGTGGCCTAGAAGCTTCCCCTAATCATAAAATAACAAATTGGGGTCATTATTCATCTTGACTAAGCTAAAGTTGAAGGGGGATCAAAACTGGTGAGCAAAAGTTGTGTTACCGGCTTACTACAGGTTGCTGCTACAAGAGGTCGTGTATTTCTACAGGAGGGGTTCAAAGAGAAATTTTAGGGTGAAAATGATGCCTTGAGGATATGGATGGAGGTTATAGAGAATGAAGGAAGGTTGGGTTGAGCCCCCCTAGCCAATCCCAGGACCTCTCAGTGGTATGTCTTATACTAGGATGAATGCTCACGGTGTCCTAAGTTTACTAGGCAAAGTGACTTATGAAAACAGAGTTTTGGGACAGAATTGTGGGGTGCAAAGAGAATATGGAGAATTCCAAGATAGAAGTGGAAGAGGTTCCCTCCCCTTCAAATAAACACATCCCTACAACCAAACACATGCATATATCCATTGATCATTAACAAAGTGATATAACCAATGATGGAAAAGATGAGTTGAATTTAAATAACATCTATTTTATGCCATAAAACAACTTTAATCACTAAAATGACTTCTAAGCTACAGAAATAAAATGTGAAGAACAACATGCAACATTCATATTTTTCCAAGAAATCATAAACACAATATTGTTTGACCGATATTGTGAATCCTTCCACCCATTCTCCCACAAGAGAGGTGTTGTAGCAGCTTGCAACCACAGTTTTTTATAGCTTAACCTCTATTGAAATGAAAGAAACTATGAACTACTTAGAATCAAGAACAAAACACAAGTACAAAAGAGGGACCAAATCCTCTGCGTTGGGCCCAAACCCATGGGTCTCAACCCTATGAAACTAACTCATATGTATCTCAATAACAAACTTCTCATTATTAGAAAGTAAAGGTCTCATACATCACATAAAATTTCAAAGCGACAATGTCAAGCTCTCGGCTCAATAGCTACACCTATCTTAATCAAAACTTCCAACCCTAATGAGCTTTTCATCCTGTTTATTTGTAAAAAAAAGTGTAGCTGATAGAAGCTCCCTTGAAATTAGGAGTGATTCCCTCCTTGATCTCGAAAATGGTGGATCTTTCCCCTCTTGAGCTTCACTTGTAGGATTTACTCAACTGCCAATGAATTCAAACTAATGATAGAGTATGTTGTGATCCCAAGTCGAGTTATGGAGTTAAGGAGGTGGACAAACCCCCTAGATTTCATCATGGTTGTCTCCATCAAGCCCTTGCATAGTAATTTCCTCAAAAATGCTTCTTTCTCCTGCAATTAAAGCAAATCAGGCCACATACTATGAAAAACACCTTTTACTCCTCTTACTAAGCATAATATAACAAAAAATATGAATTAATGTGAGAGAAGGGTAGTTTTAAGGTTGCAGGATTCCATGATGATCTTAAAAATGTATCTATTGATGGAACTCATCATAACCCCCTTGCTCAAGATGTTGTTCATCCTCTGAGAAACTTAGTCATCCATGTGAATCTCTTTCATGGCCTTGGTGGCCTCTCTAACATCCCAAGGATCCTCATATGGTGTGCCCTCTTGTGGGTAAAATCCTTCATTTCTTTCTATACCAGTCCACTTCCTCTGCTCTTATGTTTGATCTATTCCTTCTTGTAATCCTAGCAGCAAGAGTGGAGTGAGTTTGAGTCCTATCCACTTGATTTTCATCCTCTACATGATTCTCTTGTACAATGGTGTTCTCTCCAAGTCACTTCTTAGCCTTTCAGAAGAGTGATATTATTTGACTTGTAGATTGTTGAGTAAGGTGTGCCATCTTCTCTATAAATCTTGTGGACTCTCTTTTCCCAAAATTCTAAAGGTGACTTCAAAGTGTAGAATGGCTTGATCCTGAGTAGAAATGTATTCGAGTGCTAAATTAGCATCATTGGATATGAAGTTATGATTGTTGCTGACAGCCTTAGGGATCACTAGCTCTTCTCCAATCTACAAGGGTTCCTTCTCCTCCTCTATCATTACCTTTTTCACCTCCTCAACCCTTGTCTCCTCCTGAGTCAACCAAGATGCTAAACCCACTAGCTGCATGTCTCCCAATCATGAATTGGGATCCCAAAAATTTAGATCTGTAAAAGTGAAATTATGAATATAGAATTCAACTAAATTTTCCCTGTCTTCCATAGTAATCTGGTTCCAAAACACAATAAACTAGTTGTAGTCCTTAAAAGGTAGAGAACCATATTATGCTATAGTTTTTATCTAGAACCACAATCACTATTCTTTGAAGAAGAGAGCACAATATTTTGATGGTTTCCTACATTTCAGGGTTTCCATAGAGAGACTTTCCATGGTGGCAAGTTGTGTTTCTTTCTCCTATAGCCTCTCTCTCAACCTTGTGTTTTATGCATGTAGCTACTCCTTCATAATAGACTCCCTCAATCTTAAATCACTTAATTCCTCACACATTTCAATGAATTTCTCCTCCATCAAGCCCACACCATCCACATTATTGGATTTGGAAATTTTCAACCACTTATGGGTTTTTCCTCTCTCTCTAGATCATAGAGGAGTGGGATTGCAAATTTTTCAGTGATAATCCTTCCTCCAATAAATTTGTGGTAGGGCCCCAATCTAGATTAAGGGTCAGCCTCTTTTAGCTCTTTTTACTCTTTTCAAACTAGCTTTGAGGTGGTTTATTCCTTTTGATAGCTCTTTTTTGTGCTCCTGTAGCTTACCATGTTCTCCCTTTAGCAAATTTTGCCCCTCCTATAGTAAATCTTGTCTCTCCTATACCAAACCCTATCTCTCATGTACCAAACCCTGTGTCTCCAGTACCAAACCCTATCTCTCCTATAGCTTCTCTTGTTCCTTATGTAGCTTTTCTTCTTCTTCTTTCTCAAAGGCAACTTGTGTCCTTGGCTTCTTGAAGGTCACTAACCTAATGGTGGGCCTACCCGTAGATGCTATAGGTGACTTGGTTTTGTTTTTAGGAGGAATTACCTCCTTAATATTTCCTTCACTAGGTCCTATTTCTTCCTTTTTACTTGGTGATTCATCAATAATGATAGGGACCTTTGTAGGAGAATGTGGTTTCTCTTGCCTAATTGTAGTGCTCTTCCAGGTTCTGAAATATATAGGACCTTGTCTTGATTGTTGTTGGCTTGATGGACCCTAACCTAGGTTCAACGTTAGTCAACCAAGAGAATCCCTACACTACTAGCCCTTTCAGCATCAATCCGCGGAGCATGGACCGAGGTCTCACCCAAAGCAATATGGGGGGATGTAGGAACCAAGTTTTCACACCCTAAGGTGGTAGCGATGTTGCTTTTAGACCTTCACTCTACCTTCATGCATATCGATAAGACCTTTAGGGCTTATCGTTACACCTTTCTTAATCATCTTGGAGTCCTCCACGAAGGTCTATGACTGTCCTTCATGTACCCTAAATAGATAGATCAGGCATTTACACATGAAGGAATGCCATGGATGGATTTAATCTTGAATGTGATATCTGAGTGATCCTATGGATCAGCATGTCAATGATTGATATTGGTTCTTCTAACCACAGGAACCCATCATGCACCAAGCGTAGCAGTTGTTTGATCACTATCATGGTTATGGGCATGTAGTTGTAATGTGACCCATAGCATGTTTAGAAGTCCTGCCTTGTCCACCCCTTTTATCCACTTCCTTGGCTCTAGCGCAGTCACACAAGAGTCCTTATAGAAGACACTGTGCATGAATTTATTATTCACTAAGAGGGGAAAGTGCTCTGTATCATCCAAAACCCAATCTTTCAGCTTTAAATGGGGGAAGCATGCTAGGTGCAGTCCTTCAAATGTGATCTTCTCCAACAGCAACGGTGTATGCAGTGTGACTTTTCTCTCATCAATGTCCTTTAGGACCTTTGCCTTGCCTTGGCATGGAGGAATGTATTCGAGTAGTTTAGAGATAGGGTCAAACCCTTCAATGTCAACATCCTCTGACCCCATGTCAATGTCTTCCCCACCCATATCGATATCTTCAATGCATTCTTCAGGTTCTAGGTTAAATACCTTTCCCTTCTCCTGCGCGGTGGGCTTTTCCTTCTGCAGGTGTCTTCTGGTGACGTGTGCACTAGCGGTGTCTCTTTCTTCTTATATTTCTTCATTTTTGAACCTTCTTTGGTTGACATAGGCCTTGGCCTGGGCAACCTCGATGATTTGCATACCTCTGCAAGTACTTCGACACTTGTTCTCTCTGGGGTAGCTTCCTCAGCTGCCATTGCTACCTCCGGGGCAGATCCCTCAGTGCCATTGCTTCTCCAGCACTCTCAATTTCTATAGGTGATGACATGATGCTAGTCAAAAAATCATGTGTTTCCTTTAGAAACCTCTCAAACGTTGAACTCACTATTAAAGCTTCAAATTTCTCATGGTTCATATGCACCTGAGAGCTCAACACTTAAATTCTCAAAATGGAAAGTGTTTTTCATTGGGAAGCCATCTATAATTTATAGGAATTTTCAAATTCAAATCTAACCATTCCCCCCAAAATTTGTTCATAAATGCTAGATTGGCTACAGATTTTCAAATATCTTGCCCTTAGATTCCAACTTAAATGCTTCCCCCCCCCATCCATTTAGGCATTTTTTCATCGTCAAATCATGAATAGTGACTATAACAGTCACTTTTTGACTGCAATACGTGGTCCCTTCTTCGATATCACAGCTCCCCGGGCATTTCTGCTGCAATGTGTCATTCCTTCGTTCCATGCAGTTGCCTAATCACGCAGCTCAACAACCTGAGCAGTGTAGTTTATATTCCCATGCCTCCTTTCAGTTGCCTGGAAGACTAAAACTATCCTTCCATCATGTATTCATCTAGCTAGATCATCAGTGTGTGGCTTCAATCGACTGTCATTCACCTTTCCTGGGAAGGGTTCTCCATTTAATTTTACCAACTAAACTACTCCACTGGAAGTAATCTCCTTGATGACATATGGTCCCAGCCAATGCATCCTAAATTTTCCTAGAAATTTATCAAATTTGTTGTCATATAATAAAAATAAATCATTTAGCTTGAAGTTGCACAGATTGATGTGCTGATCGTGCCATGCCTTTTCGCACTCCTTATGAACTTGTTGATGGAATCCAGCTAGAAATCTATGTTCTTCAAGATCTTTTAGCTTCACGATCCTCTCCTCCATGGCTTTGCGATATTCCATTCTTGTGAATGCCACTATGCATAGACTAGATATAATGTACTCCATCGGCATCATAGATTCTATGACACAAACTGGCCTGAATGTCATTAGTCCAGTCAGCTTCTTGCAAGTCGTTGTATAAGACCATAGCACTGTGCGTACGTGCACATCCTAGTCATTTGTTTTTGCAACTGGCCCTGGGAATGGGTTTTCCCCACTACCGATTCCAAGCATGCCAACCCTATTACCGTCACCCGCTAATCACCATAGAAAATTTTAGGGGCGAATGTTCGCCCTTTGGCGAAATTAAGGGGTTTTAAATTTTTAATGGGCAAATATTTTGTATCATAGTACATTTTTACAAATCACCTCAAATAGCCCACCTTATTTTAAGGGAGAGGGTAAAAAAGGTAAATTTAGCCCTTGAAATTAGGAGTTACAACCTTCCATTCGCCCATTTTCAAGGATAGGTTTTATTTAAGTGAATCCATTCGCCCATTTTCAAGGATAGGTTTTATTTAAGTGAATCCATTCGCCCATTTTCAAGAATAGGCTTTATTTAAGTGAATCCTATGGACCAAATACCATATTTATAAAAGAGGTATGGTAAATTAATAGAAATATAAATAAATGAGAAGTATGGTAAATAAATAAAACATTTTTTATATTTACTCCATAAGTCATCTTATATAGATACAAGGGTGTAAACAAATAGTGTAAACAAATAAAAATATAAGTAAAGTGGAGGTATGGTAAATAAATAAAACGTCTTTTTATACTTACTCAAAAGGTATGGTAAATAAATAAAAATATAAATAAACTAGACGTATGGTAATAAATAAAACCTCTTTTTATATTTAGTCCATAACCCTCGTTCTATTTATGAAGGCTCAAGAAAGAGGTTTTATTTAAGTGAATCCTGTGGGCCAGATACCATATTTGTAAAAGAGGTATGGTAAATTAATAAAAATATAAATAAATGAGAGGTATGGTAAAGAAATAAAACACTTTTTTTATATTTACTCCATAAGTCACCTTATGATAAAAAAATGCCTTATATTTAGGTGAAACCTATGGGCAAAATACTATGGGACAAATACCATGTACTAGATTGTTATTAATACCATGCAAAAAAATATTATTAACCCTAATATTAGTATTAATAAAAATAAAAATGGCACATGGTATTGACCCATAGTATTCACCAAAATGGCACATGGTATTGACCCATGGTATTCACCTGGAATGTAGCCTATTTAAATGGGGGAATTAAACGAGCATAGATCCATCTTTACTCTAGATCTACTAACCCCCGAGAGGTATCAAATATCGTGATATGCAAACTAGCATAGAGTGAAAAAAAAATTGATCCCTCTCGGGGCTTGTGGATCAAAGTAAAATGGATGTTTGTAATTATGTAATGTTAATGGGATAAAAAAATAAAATAAATCAACTATTAATTTTAATTGATTTTTATAAATTACTAATAGTAATTTTTTAAAGCTTCCAGGTTTAATGGATAACCCATGTAATACCAAGATCTTACAGATTTATATGGAACGCCATGCATGGTGAGAAGATTCGCCAAAAAATTATATATACATATTTTATTATTGATAAAATCGCCTTCCATTTTTCCTATATACCATGGAGATTCACCCATTTATTATACTTACAAATTTAGGGGGGGTTCTTAAAATTTTCCCTGCTAATCACCCTGACCTGCTGAACAATAGATAAGCAACCCTTCATATGACCGAAACCCCAGCATGAGTCCCTCCATGAAGAAACCCAGCACAATGATTGGCTCCCACTCTTCTACTGGTTCTGACACCACTACTGGCTATGCTCTTTTTAGTGGAGAGGTACTTCAAAGAATTATCATCTAACTAGGTCATATGTTTTTAGTGGAAGGACATATAGGAAGGCTTTGAAGGATTGGGATGGTATTAGGAGGAAGGAAGAATGGAAGGTCCCGGAGGGGCTTGCGCTTCCTACTGCGAGGAAAGATCAAAAGACCGCCACCAGCCCAGATCGATGAAACTGATAATAGAACGAAGAATGGATAGATAAATATATAAGAGTTACCTGAGCCATCTGCTGGGAGCATGGTAGAGATAGGGGCCTGCTTAGATAGATGATGAAATTAGGGTGATATATTAAGTTGAGGGGGAAGGCAGTAGAAAGCGACCAGTCAGTGTGTGGATCGTCTTCTCTGTCGCGGTCCAAGAGCTCTACGCCAGTGAACGCTGGCTATTTGGGGCATTACAAAGGTAAGTAGTCTGTTGGGTGAAAGAGAAAAGGGTAGTTGGTAAGGTAAAGGTAAATAGGCAATTGTTAGCATTCTCCTCTCCAATATTTTATTAAATTCTTCCACTGTCCCATTATCCTATAGATGATAAGGCATACTTTTCTTATGGTAAACCTTAAATTCCTCCGCCATCACGTTGATTGTTTCATTAAGAAAATGCGTACCACGATTGCTCAACAAAATATTTAGACACCCAAATCTTGTTACTACATACTCAAAAATGAACTTTGTTGTTGTTGCACCAATACAGTCCTTAATAGGTTATGCCTTTGCCCATCTGGTTAAATACTCAGTCGCGGTGATGATGTACCACGCACCAGTCTTCTTTCTTGGAGGCTGAATCAGTCCCACAAAGTCAATCACCCACTTCTCGAATGAGTGTAACAATACCTGTGGATTTAGCAGTAGCTTATCCCTCCGCGAGGGTCTACCAGTACTTTAGCATGCATCACATGCCCTACAATATGCCTTTGAATCCTTATGCAGTGTTGGCCAGCATAACCCAATGCATTGTTTTGGAGAATTTAGTATCTACGGATAAATACTAATTCCCTATATAAGTAGTTGTATGTAGAACAACATTTTAAGGTGTTTTAGACTTTTCCTATAATTAATAGATAAGATGAGAAGATAGAAGGCCTACCTATAGTTCCACTTTCCTCTCGTCTCCCTTGTATTGATTCTGTCACTTCTTCCCATACTTAATCTGCTTGAGAACTACCCTGTAAACACGATAGAAGACAAAAACTGATCAAATCATACAATCTATTGAATATAAGTGAAAGGAATCAAATACAATTCAGACACATAAGCATTATGAAACAATACAAACATATGGGAAAAATATCCAAACACTTTATTAGATAGAACAAGGAACTACAACAATTGGTGTCTGATTCAAATCCATTCCTCCAGCTTGGATCCCATCCACATCACATCAAAAGCATGACAAACTTGTAGCATCATAATACTTGCTTCAAAGCCAAATCTCGTAGCAGCATTATCTCCTTACAATTCAACATAATCTAACCCCTGATCACTTAGATGAGTGGTCAATTTATAGGAAGATGAAGGAGTTTTTGTCATTAATGGTGGCATTTAATGGCCTTCCATACTTAGAATCAGTTCCATGGAGGAAGGGATGAGAGGATAGGATGCACCTTAACTCATTCCTCATCCATTTTCAAGCTCATAATATTTGATAAGTGAGGGAAACTTCTAGATGACTCCAAAAGATAAGAATATTCCCCAAACCCTATCTGAATTTCACTCATTCTCGCTCAGCACAGGTAAAAGGAAGCCTAAGTGCTCTATAGAGCACCCTAAGAGTGGACTTAACTGCTCTGTAGTGCACCTTCATAAGGGCTTACTTGCACTGTCCCTCTGGAGGCTATTTCTGGATGTCTTCAAGTCATGAAACTGTCTAGGAAGGAGGCATTCAAAGAGGTGACTTGTTTAGTGCATGAAACAACTAAAATTAGGGTTTGATGAGCCCTAAAACATTGATATGTATGTTGGGATTTGATGTGCTCAAATGGATCTGTAACAGCTGCCCCCTAAAGCATGAAGTCGGAAAAATGCCAATGTTGAATGAAATGCTTTACGATGTGATGAGGAGGTATCAAAGTGGAAGGTGACCCACATCAATTAAAATACTTATATCATGATATTTGATTTTACATGAATTACTGAGGGAAGGGATACCCATGCTCGGCTTATAAAATTTCATTCAAAGTACATAAACAGTCGCCTACAAATATAGACCCATGATCAGAATGACCATCAATGTAAAGCCATTGTACATATGATTTAGTAATCCTGAAATCGCAGCCCGGATGGATGAAACTAGATCTGGGGTCTTCAATCTCGTTCAACCATTCGCTCAAGTACAAATCTATCCATGTCAATATGTGATCTGAAGTCGAACATGGGAAGACACCATTTGATTACCAGCCAATGATGTAAGTTGTTAACAAACGTGAGAGAAATCACTGATAATGATAATGATCCTCAAGGTACTGCAGTACATTCCGAATGGTGTGAATGGATGATTTGATGTCGAACACCATACAAATTCTTTCAGTCAAAGGCCATTGATGTATGCCTATCGCCGGAAGCGAGAAACCTGTCATTGATGCATGAAAGCTTCAAGGTACTGAATGGGTGTTTCTAATTCAACTTGGATAATGAGCTGATGTTGAAAAGAAGCGACTCGTCGCAGGAGGGCCTTGATGTATCGCACATCAATGACACGAAACGAGAGTAGTGGTTTTAGAGATGGAATCTGACTGACAACACAAGGTTCAAGAATGGTGGTCATGAAAATGAAGGTTTATAATTATTCAACTAAATGACTTCTCTTGAACATATTGGTGACACTGAATGAATTGGTAGCATTGACCCAAAACCAAAGTAATGGATGGTGTGATAGACCATAGGTATGATAACCATCAGGGAGATAACCCAACCCAAATATTCTAAATGAATTCGCAACATTGACCCAAAACCAAAAGTGATGGATGGTGTGATAGACCATAGGGATGATAATTATCAAGCAGATAACAGATAAACCAACCCAAATAGTCACGAAGATGAAGTGAAAGTGTCATGTTCAAGAGTGACCTGCTACCATAAAGTGGTTTCCCCTTTCTTCATTTTCCCTTATCATTGTTGACTAGTACCTCTTTACTTTTATCAAGCTTGAGGAGGATAACACATGCTTGTTGTATAATTTCACCCTTCAAGCAAATCCATCGCTATTTTATGTTTTAATGAGTCTAGCAAAGGTGAAACTTGATCTTTTCTAGATGGACAAGTTTGTTGCTATTTGATGTTTTAACTAGTTTAACGATAAAGATAACTTCGTCCTTTTCATGTTGAGAGAGTTTGAAAAGGGAAAAAAAGAAAACTCCACAAGTACTTTTCGTAAATTAATCTCTCAAGCTCGAAAAAACATAAAATAATACAAGAGAGATATCATTTCCAATCTCCTAACGAGCTGGAAAGGACAAGTGCTCAGCAATCTATTCATAATTAGAGTCTAAAAAGAGCTTAAAAGGACTCCATTTTGAGGAACGAGTGGTGTCTATGGTAGCAACTAGTTCTGGTGATGTTGGAACTTCTCAAAACATGTTGATTTATGTGAAGAGGTTGGCTAATATGACCACTCATTGCAACTGTTCCTCAAAAAAGGTAAAACAACCAAGTGAAAGTGTATGATAGGTCAAAGGGATGGTGGCAATGGTATGAAAACAACCAAGGATCATCTAACGAAGGCTGATAGAATGGAAATCACGAGGATTAAAATGGAGATGGGTTCATTTTTACACAAGCTTGAACCATAGGGAACTATGCTTGGGTTCAGTTTCATGTTTACACAAGCTTGAAATGAAAAGCTATGCTTGGATTTAGTTTCATTTTTACACAAGCTCAAAACGAAAAACTATGCTTGGATTCAGTTTCACTTTTACACAATCTCAAAACAAAAACTATGCCTGAGATTGGTTTACATGGCCCCAGCATGATGAAAGGGAGAGTATCCTGTAACCAGATGGAAGTCGCTGTAGTGAAGCAAGACAGTTATCCAACACCTTTTTGACTTCGTCCAGATAAGGACAAAGGTGAATGGGGTGATTCCCTTCACATAACCTACAAGGAAACTTAAATTTACCACTAGGTGGATGCCCCCCAAGCTTCATTACATTCACCTAAGTAGACTACTCATGGCTATCAGGTGGATGGAATCAAGGTTCTTTTACGAGATCAAGTGAGAGACTCGATTGGGATTTTATGAGATATAATCAAAGACTCAACTTGGAACTTGGGACCTTGTTTCATTTTTTAATAAGCTTGACACAAGACAAGGAACTCTTCTTAGATTCCTTGTTTTCATTTTTTAACGAGGTTGACACAAGACAAGGAACTATCGTCATATTTCTTGTTTCAATTTTTAACAAGGTTGACACAAGACAAGGAACTATCCTCATATTCCTTGTTTCAATTTTTAACGAGGTTGACACAAGACAAGGAAATATCCTCATAGACATGTTTCACTTTTTAATGAAGTTGACATAGTAAAAGAACTATCCTAGTTCGTCGTTTCACGACCCATGATAGGAGGTCATGACTTCCAAGAGGTTCTCATCTCATGGGAGAACAATGCTTTGGAAGGAGAGATTTGGTTATAATGCCCCCAGTACATAATGTACAACATCATGGAATTGATCATCCATTGGTGTAGGCATGGAACAGGCTGCACATAATTAACCCGTGACGAGGAAGATACCATTGGTACAAAAGGACCATCTAGGGAGGATGATTGACTAGAAGCCATATTTGGATCGGGAAATGAAAATTGGTCAATGGTGACAATTCTTCCTTCATGCGGGAAACACATCACTCGAAAGATTGTTGAAATAATAGCTCCCATGTCATAAACATAGTCATGCCCAAGAAGTAAATTGTAATCTAAAGGGCCTAGGACTACCATCACATTTAGATAAGCAATTTTTCCTCACAAAGTAATAGGCAATTGAGGGAGATCCCTAATGGTTGAATGGTTCCTCTATTAAAATCTAATAGATTCTTGGTAACTGGCACAAGTGGCGGCAAACTGAGTGCTTGCCAAGCAGTTGAGGAAAGGATACCCACATATGCACCTTCATCTATAATAGTGCCTGATATAATCATATTACAAACCTGTACTATGATCTGGAAAGGCACATAGGAAGGAAGACGAAATCCTACTAGTCAATTCCAATCAAAGGAAGTGATCAGACTAGTTGGAGGGGGTACCGTAAGAATGGGAGAATTAATCCCTTGAGTTACGAGAGTGGGAGGATTTTCCTCTTGTCTTGATGTAACAGGAGGACTGCCCCTAAGCTCATTAGAATCTAAAGAAAAAAAAAGAACTTGAGTGGTTTCATATTCACTCTCTTCGGGAAAGGTACAATTCGCTGAAGGTGAAATTGGGTCAACTGTTACCTTGACCTGTTGATTTGGGTTGGCTATAGACTCATAGGATTCACTTTCAGAGAGAGTGGGTTTGACCAACGATTGATTTTGGTCAGTCAATTCATCAACTAGTGAATGATTTAGGGAGAGTCTCCTGTAATGAGATGGAAGTCGTTGCGGTGAAGCAAGACAATTATCCAACACTTTTTTGGCTTTGTTCAGATAGGGACAAAGGTGAATGTGGTGATTCCCTTCACATAACCTATAGGGACACTTAACTTTTCCCTTCTTTCGATGAACTTTACTACCACTAGTTGATGGTGTGTCACTAGTATGATCTCGAGAAGTTAATGACACAGGATGATGTGCACGGGAAGACCATTCTTTTAAGTTCTGACAAATATTAGGACAATTTCGAAGAAGATGGTCTCCCGCATAGAGTTTGCACAAATATCGAACTTTGTGAGGCTTGACAGGCAATTTCTTATCAGATGTTGCATTCAAAGCAATGGTTGCTTGGTTTCCCTTCTATTGAATTTGCTTCTTCTTCTTCTTCTTCCCTTTCTTATTCTTCTTAGCCACCTGGTTACTAGTACCAATACTTTCACCAGGAGAAGAGGAAGAAGGGGAGCAAGAATGAACTAAGGAAGAAGGAAAAGGGTCAACTTTAGGATCAACTGGAGGTTGATTTTGTCCAGTTGGAGGTGTACTCGATTGTGGAGAAATAATCACATTTTGAACCAAGGAGGTTGAAAAAAACCATACTGGAAAGCTAATGGTAAATCTTGGAACGGACAATGTAGCCATATATGGAGCACCAATATTTCCAAAAGGAGGAAAAGGACTAGGATTCCCATCAAAAGGAATTTCTTGATCGGTGGACTCTGGATTTTTTGCCATATGTTTCAACCTAAGATCAACTAAGGAGTGACCATGGAGGATGTTATCCGTGGTCAATTAATTTTATTTTAATCAAAGTAACATCAAATAAAAGAAGGATAATCTAGGCAAAAGGTTTACCAAGCAACTATGAACTGTAGAATACCTCCTAGCGAACCAAGAAGTACAGGCTGGAAATCTCCCCGAATGCTATGTTCGGTGTATCACAGTTCACAAGGCGGTCGACTTGGTTACCTAAGGATGGATAGCAACCTAGTGATGTCCTCCCATATATACCCATAAGTACGTGGAGGCCCAATCCGTATAAGCATTGTCTAAAGAAAAATCACACAGTGAGAGCATTCCCATATACTTTACGTACTGTAACACTGCCCTATATACCCAAAGGTACATGGAAGAGCTATGATATACTCACATACGTGGAATGAGGTATCACACTCGGGATGTATTATAGACAAGTTAGCGATGGCTACCTTGTTTTACGACATCGAAACATGTCTCTAACCTAGAACCTCTAAATGTTTTTTGTTACGTGACAATGCTCCATTAGGTAAATTCAGATAAATTTTAAGTTGATCTTCTTTAGAATTTTCCTTTCAAGTTTCACCACGTGATGTATGCTTTATGTTAGAGTTGGTCTAGTTATCCCTCCATCAGAGATCAAAGCTCTTTTTTGCATTTCATGTTTTAGGTGTCCACCAGTTTTCATCAATTGCATTTCGTTAGGCATGCCATAACTCTGATGGAGTGGTTTGTGTCATTCATTCCCCTCGTGCATGGCACTGCTGGTTCAGGTTAAGTCATAAAGCTTCAGAAGTAATTTACAATCATGTTTTAAATTTTTAGGTCTAGGTCTAGGGTTGAGTCAGTTTAGTCTTGGAAAGCCTTAGAAGACCAACAGGCTAGAGGGATGTCTTTGATAGATCATCACTTCAATAGTTTTCATCATTGTGCAGCTGAATAAGGACTTCTCTTC
>APFE031038619.1:47494-67702 GCA_000404065.3 Pinus taeda
TTGTGTATGTGTACCACTTTCTTTATTTAATCTTTTGTAATTAAACAAATGAAGTGTTAAGGTAGAATCCATGAACTTTCTATGCTCTGCCTTTAAATTTGTTTAATTTTCTATGTTTTCTTCAGTTTAAGGAGAATCCTTGAGACTTCCTTTCTCTCCTTAGCTCCTCACCAGTCGTATCTATTCATCTCACTTGCTTTAAGGCATCAAAACAATCGCCTATCTTTCCCCAAGTAGACCTCTGCAAAAGCTGTGCCTCATCCCCGTACCCAAAATTGCCTTTCCCTTGAATTCAACAAAACCTCAAAAACTCAATTTCACAGTCTTTGTACTTCATACCTAGCCTAAAATCAGTCATCAATTCAGTCATCTCGAGCCTCTTCGATTATCTTTTTCCCAGTTTGTCCCGGAGAGAGCCCTCTCCTGTCCTCGTAGGGCTAGCTACGAGGCTGAGCGTGGTTTGATGTGGCCTTGAGTCTTACCTTATTTAAGCCTAAGGTATATTTGAGTGCTAACACTTTCAATTCCTAGCAACTAATATGATAAGAATTATTTTCATTCAATTGTACAATGAAAACCTTAGCTAGTAGGGATAGAGCAATTAGATCTTTGACAAAGAGCAAAGAGCAAAACTAATTCAATTTCCCTAGCTATTCCTTTCAAGCATTCACAAACTATAATATGAATGATGCAAGATTTTCTTTTCGATTTCCTTAATGTGAATATGAAGACAAAGAAATATGCACATACAATCAATCAATCTTTTATAAGAACGAAGACTTTTACGACAATTCTATTTCAAAGAAAAGAAGACTATACGACACTTTCTTTCGAAAAAAGATTAATCAAATATATTCTAACTTTGACTATAGAATGATAATGAAAAAGAAAACATTAAATAAACATTAATCAATCAAATCAAAGTTGGGCTAGACCAGGAGATAGAAATTTGTTCTCCGAGACATGACATTCATTGATCAATCAATAAGCAAACAAATAGAAAAAAGTTGGAAAAAACACTTTCCAAAGGTGGGAAATTGGCCTAAGGTTGATCACTGTAGGTCAAAAAGGGCCTTACTATGTTGCAAAGCACTGTCTCTCACTCAAGGTTGATTTGTAGAGCACTGTCCCCTAACCAAGCCTGTGCTGATTTCTGAGAGGCCACTCAAGGGTCATCTAACCTCAATTTTTTACCAAAATTCAATGCAAAAGAGCTGAAATACAGTCAATGAACACATGTACCGTCTACAAGAATGTCCTAGGAGGTGAATAAGCTACTAGGAAAGGTGATAGTTCCCCAGTGGAGACACCAATTTGTTTTGGAGAATTTAGTATCTACGAATGAATACTAATTCCCTAGATAAGTAGTTGTATCTAGAACAATAGTTTAAATTGTTTTATAATTTTCCTATAAGCAATAGATAAGATGAGAAGGTAGAAGGCCTACCTATAGTTCTTCTTTCCTCTCATCTCCCTTGTATCGATTTCGTCACTTCTTCCCATACTTAACCCGCTTGAGAACTACCCTGTAAACACAACAAAAGACAAAAACTGATCAAAGCATATGATGTATTGAATACAAGTGAAAGGAATCAGATACAATTCACACACATAAGAATTATGAAACAATAAAAACATATGGGAAAAATGTTCAAACACTTTATTATATAGAAGAAGGAATTATAACCATTGGTGTCTGATTCAAAGCCATTCCTCCAGCTTGGATCCCATCCACATCACATCAAAAGCATGAAAAACTTGTAGCATCACAATACTTGCTTCAAAGCCAAATCTCATAGCAGCATTATCTCCTTACAATTCAACATAGTCCAGCCCCTAATCACTTAGATGAGTGGTCAATTTATAGGAAGATGAAGGAGGTTTTTTCATTAATGGTGGAATTGAATGGTCTTCCATACTTAGAATTAGTTCCATGGAGGAAGAGATGAGAGGATAGGATGCACCTTAACTCATTCCTCATCCATTTTTGAGCTCATAGGAGTTGATAAGTGAGGGAAAATTCTAGATGACTCCAAAAGATAAGAATATTTCCCAAACCCTATGTGAATTTCACTCGTTCTCACTCAGCGCAAGTGAAAGGAAGCCTAAGTTCTCTGCAGAGCACCCTGGCAGTGGACTTAACTACTATGCAATGCACCTTCATAAGGGCTTACCTGTGTTGGTCCCTCTAAAGGCTATTTTTGGATGTATTCAAGTCATGAAACTGTATGGGAAGGAGGCATTCAGAGGGGTGACTTGTTTAGGGTATGAAACAACTAAAATTAGGGTTTGATGAGCGCTAAAACATTGATCTGTATGTTGGGATTTGATGTGCCCAAATGGATCAGTAACATGTGTAGAATCTTCTGCACTCTTGCTTTGCTTGCACAATGTCCTCTCGTGGATCCTCCATGAGCCTCGGTAAGGATGTTGTTTCATTCAAATTCTGGCACATAATGTTGCAGTATTTCATCTAATCCCATTTTATACAAGTGTCCTGCAATGACAGAAAAGTCTGTCGCATGCACCACCAATTCCTTATTTTGTTGTCTAGTATATCCTTTTGGAGTTTTTCCTACTATTAGAAAGTGTATAATATCTTCAAAGTGACCTTCTGTGATGCGTGCCGCAAAAAGATGCGCGTCAGGTAGTCCTTCCTCCAAATTAGTAGGTTCCTCTCCTATTTCAATGCACGGCAGATGATCCAGTCCAGCATTCAAGCATCCTGGTTTCACAATAACTTCAAAATCATATTCTTGAAACAACAACATCCATATTCATATTCCCCCACAACATAGGGTTGTTCACCAAGTATTTCAATGCAAAATGATCTGTATACATCTTAAAGTGTCTCCTTAGAAACTAGTGCCTAAACGTTTGGTGTGTGTATACCATAGCTAGACCTTCGCGCTCTGTCGTTGAATAATTCTTCTCATTTTTAGATAGATTCCTACTTTTGAATGCTATGAGATGATCTAATTTTCCCTCACTAGCCTGTGTCAGTAGTTCTCCTAGTGCAATACATGACACGTCCACATGCGCATGAAATTCCTTCTTCCAATCTGGGAAGACTAGGCTCAGTGTCATGACTATCCTCTCCTTGAGCACATCCAAGCTCTTCTGACATTCCTCATTCTAGCAGAATGTAACATCCTTTTTTAATAGTATCTCCATCAGCATCATGATCTGATCATAGCTTTTGATGAACTTTCTATAGTACCCGATATGCCCCAACGTTGCACGTAATTGTTTCACACTTCTTGGTGCCTCCAAATTGATTATAATTGCGATCTTCATGGGGTCTACCATCAAGCCTTGTCTGCATACCAAATGACCCAAAAAGATCCCAAAAGGGACACATAACTTACATTTCTTCAGATTGAGTGTGATCTGGTACCTCCGGCATGTATCTAGCATCAAGCGTAGACTTGCTACGTGGTGCTTTACCAGTCCAAACATTGTCTAATTGTCAAAGTATACCTCTAGAAATTTGTGAATGAAATCCTTGAACGCTGCGATGACTATGCGCAAGAAGATTTTTGGCGTGTTCTTTAGCCCAAAAGGAATCACACTATACTAGAAGCATCCCCATTCAGTCATGATGGTCATCTTACTCCTATCTTCCAATGTGATCTTGATCTAATGGTACCCTATGAACCCATCAGTAAACAAATATGCTTCTTGTCTGCCAACATTATCCAACACCTCATCGATGAATGGAGTTTGGAAGGGATCATGCACACAAGCGTCATTCAACTTCCTGAGATCTACACATATCCATATCTCATCCTTCTATTTCTTGTCCTGAACTACCATTGGGCTTACCCAATCAGACTCCTCGACTAGTTCAATGATACATGCTGCAAGCATTTTATCCAACTCCAAACGGACCCTTTCTTTATACTTCAGATTGAGGCAGTAACGTATTTTCTTAACTAGATTTGCATCCAATTTTAGAGTGATCTTTATGACATCCAAGTCCCCTATTATCCCTTTTAGATCTAAAAACTTTGTGGGGAATAGATCCTGATATTCGCGGACTAGTTCAGCGAACTTATCTACTATCGTGTCGTTCTAGTAGTCCCTAATATTAGCAAAATTCGGCTTTGCCTCTATGCCAATGTTCACCTATCTAGTTTTGAGCGGCTTGACTATGTCTACATTCTCTAGTTGCGGTCCTTCAAATTCGTGGTGACCTTCAGTGTCTGGGATATTAATCTTCTCGGCTATTTGTATTCTTCTTCCACTATTACATTTTGTAGCACTCTAGTGCATGGCTCAGTTGGGTAGTCCAATCAGGTTGAATCAAATCTAGAGGATCCTATGGTATCCTGAAGATTGCTGCCATAACGTCCAACAACAGTTCATCGATACATTCAAACCCATCCTCAAAGTTGAACTTCATCAAAAATCCTTGGCGTAAAACATCCCATTCTTCAGTGCCATGGCAGAGTTCTATCTCCAAGTACCAATTCATCAGTATAACATCTAAGGTATGGCAAAACAGATGGGCCCACTTCGGCTGAGGCTTCACCTCATACACTTCATTGCATTTGGTCAAATGGTTGCACAGATCATTTCTCCCATCATACTTTTTAGTTAGCCGCACTTGTGGGTGACCAAACCACACTCTCACCATTTTTTTGTATACGCGCCAATCATCAAAACTATCCTTGTGTGTGCCCCACCATCTCGTAGGTGTAGCGCGTAGCGCTTAATCCAGGGCCTAGAAGCAATGTTTCTTTGGAACTTCTCTCTCAAATGCATCCAAAAATTCATCAACATCAGTTAAACCATCATAGTAAGGCATATTTGTTACCTCTAATGATACACAGCACAACAACTTGGTCATCATATTACAACACAGTGTAAATACTGCATGCAATTGATTCTGCTAGTGATCCAACTCTTCGTCTAAATCTGATGTGTAGTAACTCTTGTAGTCCCATGCAATATGTCCATCTACTATCAGATTCACCCAATCCTGATCTTGCACGTTATCTTGTAAATCTGGTCCAGATCGTCATCACTTTCATAATCGCAGACTAGTTTAGTAGCACTACTATGTGGAGCGATTTCTTCTCAAATATCATCTTCCACTTCTTTAGATTGATTACCCCATTCATGTTAGTGTCCCAATCGATCCCAAGGAGCACGAGGTAAGGATTTTTGTCATCCACAATCTCTATCAATTCAAAATCCAATAGTGCACTCTCGCCTTCAATATCAACTATTACCCCCTGCAACCTCCTCATTGGGATCATTTTCCACTGATTCACCATCCTTAACTAAATTAGAGACCACTATAGCATAGGTCTCCCCATTCTCTCCCATGTCTGTTTCAGAAAAATGTTCATGTCCGACCCCAAATCTAAACTAACTTTATCCATCTCATATTCACCTATCTTTGTAGTAAGCCTCATCTCATGCCCTGTTCTCGTCTTATGCCTGCCAATATTTCTGACTATGTGGGGTCCATCAGTAGCATTTTCCTTCCTAATACACCTATTGATTAGCTCCTGTAGTCCCTTCACAGCCTTGCTATCTCATAGCAGTTTCATTCAAGTCTCCAAAAACGTGGTAATCTTGGATGGGTCCATTTCTTCAACTGGCTTCTCCTGACTCCCTGAGGTAGACGCCTCAACAAAACTTTTCTTTGCTTCCATAAACATTTCTTTTGTGCATTCTAGATCAAACCCAGTGTCCTTTTCTAATGCTTTGCAGACCCACTCACCTTATTTAGGTTGCTTCCCCTTATCTTCACCAGTCGTTTCCCCACTCCACAACAAAATATTTACCTTAGGATCTTTCTCGTGAGGCTCAGCTCTCATCATTTGTAGGTTCTGAGTCGGTTGTTGAGTCTGTGCCCCTTTCTCACATATCTTAGCCAAAAATATATGACAATCCTCTGTTGCATGGTCAAAATGAGTACAATAGCAGCATGACAAAAATGTCAGACTCAAGCAATCTCATGCATAGTTTCCTGATCCTCCACAATTATAACAAATAGCTTACCCTCGAACTCTACCAGGTCCTCCTACACCTCGTCCTCATCTACACCCCTAATACTCACCTTGCACTCCTCTAGTGCCTTTGTTTGGAGGCTGTGTTTCTGCCTGCTCCCTGTATGCAAGTGTCTTGTCCATCATTAATTTGTAACTCCAGAAACTGTGCTCATCATGCCCCACCAGTTGACAGAAGTTGTAGAAGAGTTGTTGCGGTGTCTGTACAAATTTATACAGCAAATGGAAATTGTTAGTCACATGTTTTCTAGCTACCTGACAGATAACACACTATAGCGCAGGCCCTGTGCTTGGCCCTTCTTGAGCTTCCGACCTCGGTGGCATTGGTCCTCCTTCTGCAACATAATTTGCGAAGACTAGGGAGTGATCTTTGTCATGCCCCTGAGCTTTGCATTTCAGGCACCAAATATCTTCACGCATCTCTGGCTGAGCTGTCCTATCGTTCTTCAAGCTCTGTAATTCTAAGCAACGGTTTTGTAACTACGCATGGAGCTGCTGAAATCCCAAGTTCAAATCTTTCATTGGTGTCTCATGCAATCTCATCGCGATTTCCCGAGCTTCCACGTGGGTCCCAATCTTCTTTTGTGATAGCACAACCCTTAGGTGAAGCAAGAGCAAAGCCACAAACCATTCACAATGCTCCCCATATGTCAAATTCATGTTAGCTTCATGGATTGTACACTTCAATATTTGATCCAAATCCTAGGGTGTCTCATCAAGCTTCATCATGATCTCTTTGAATCCCATGATTGATTGTGCTTCAGACTTAGGTCTATTGAATTCCTTGTTCAACACAGTTTGAATATCTACCAATATAGGCATCGGGTTATCCGTGCAGTACTTAATGTACCACATTAGTGCGTAGTCTTGCAAAGCACTAACCAATGTTTCTTTCTTCATTTTATCATCTATGATACCTTGAGATTCCCATACATCCTTTGCAATGAACCAAAACTAATCCGGATCTTCATTTCCCACACCCTTGAACACAGGTAGCTTTACTAAGTTTGCCATACTTAACGGTGGCAGAGGTGGCGTGGTGTAGACAAAGGCGTATGCAATGGAGGTGAAAATGGAGGCAATGTGGGTGGATTAGGTATTCGCAAGAACCTTTGCTTTATCAACTGAACATCGCTCTATGGAGATGCATGTGTTGCTTCCTTGTCGTCACTCAAAGGGGGTTCAATTAGCGAACTATATTTAGGGCCTGTTCTTCCCTTGTTCCTTAATGTCCTTCAACTTCGCGTAGCCCCAAACATGAAGGTAGCTATATAACTCACTTTTCACACAAGAGCATCTTAATCCAAGTATTTAAATATTTTAAATACTTACCTCGCGGCCCATTGAAGAAGCAGCACTCTACTTCGTTGTAGTTGACTGAGGTATCGATCGCAAACTTTGTCATGAACCCTCCTATGATACAATCAAGCCAATGATTGATAATGCACACGATCTTATCTTTAGAGGTTTCTAATCACCACACTAACTCTAGGGTCTAGACTATTGGACTGTCAAGCCTCCACCTTCCTTGGTCTTCTACCAATTTCATGATCCACTCATACAACTCGATCAAGAAGGAACAAAAGAATATCTCATGTATTTCTGTGTACAGTTAGCTATCCAACCATTGTTCTTTTGTCAATCACGGATTCTTGTTTTCTTGCATCGCAAATTCTTGGATCTTTCTATCCTACCAGTGTTCGATCTCTTTCTTAATCGGATTCCATTGATGTGACATCACCCATCTACTTATGCAAATCTGGTCCCGGCAATGGAAATTTTTTTTGGCTTGATGGGCCTTGACCCAGGTTCAATGTTAGTCATCCAAGCAAATCCCTAAACTACTGGCCCTTTCAACATGAATCCATAGAGCGCAAACTGAAGTTTCACCTGAAGCACTATGGGGGGATGGAGGAACTAAGTTTCCACACCCCGAGACAGTAGCGATGTCGCTTTTATACCTTCACTCTACCATTGTGCAGATCGATAAGCCCTTAAGGGCTTATCAATACACCTTTCTTAATCATCCTAGAGTCCTCCGCGAAGGTCTACGACTATCCTTCACGTACCCTAAATAGATAGATCAGGTACTTATGTGCCTCTGTAATTACTCTTACTTATGTATTTACTCAGATTATCTTAGTTTCTTACAGTCTTAACATGTAATTATGATTATCTTCGTGTAAACATATATCTTTGTTGTGTTCATATAACAAAGAGAAACATATAGATTCACGCATCAGGATAGCATTGAAATATAAACCCAATGTTCAACATAACAAATCACATGCAATTAATAGAAGTAAAATACATAGGTAATTCCAAAATACTTCTCTTTATTGATAATCCATATTTCAAGTACAGACTCTGACTACCCTGTGCACACAATTGCAGAGGTCCATGCACTCAGCTACGGAGCCTCTTCCTATGATAAGACTCTTCACTCTTAGCTCTCATGGACCCATTACATCAATGACTCATCCATGATTTACTAAACTGAACTACTAAGAGACTCTTCTAGGACTTATTTTTATACAATCCCATGGTTCGTGGACCATGGGTAGATCTCTAAAGCTGACATGACTTACACAAAAGAAGGGCAGAAACCCTTAATGGCTCTTTACATCTTCGTGCTCCGCGACCATAAAATGCAGAGAATTTACATTCTTTCATACAAAATTTAGGTTTTCTACCCCGAAACTTGGGCTTTTGACCCCAAAATTGACTCTAGGGGAATCCGTTCCCAACAATTGCTTCCTCTTGGGCTTGACAAGAGTGCCCAATGTAGCTAATTTTGTAGCTACTTCCTGTTCAGTATCCCCTGGAGATAGACTTTTGTTATGCCATTGTTCCTCCAATCCTTGGGGTTTAGAAGTCTCCTCAGGGATTACTCTCTCTTTTACTTGCTTCTCCCCCTCTTTTACTTTGATTTTTGCATCTCCTTCCTCTATCTTTGCTATATATTTTTCCTCTATTCTTCTCTCCTCTTCTTCTATTTTTTTTGCCTCTTCCTCCTCTGTTTTTTCTCCTTCTTCTTCTTTTGCCTCTCCTTCTTTACCTCAAATGCTAGAAGCTGGTTTCTCTCCATGTGTGATGGCTTAGGTTTTTATGAGAGTATGCCTATCCATGTCCACAAATTTATTCCATAGGATAGAGATCCTCAAGTAGCTTAAATCATCCATCACTATTAACTTGATGAGGCCACGGTGAGCTAAGTGTTGGTGCTTTCCTTTCCTCACCTTCTGATTCATCTCCGTGATTGAGTGTAGGAGGAAATGGGGAACACCAAGTCTTTGAGAGATAGGTGATTCTACCTTGAATCTTATATCATGGAGCAATTTGAAGTAGTAGGTATAAACCACACTCTATCCTCCTTCACAAGATATAAACTTGAGGATATGGTAAGCTACCTTATCCCAAGTGTAAGGTAGACTTTCTCTTCTTACTCCATTCTTATCCTCTACAAACTTCTCTTTTGAAATGAAGGATTTTTTCCTAGTTATGACACTCATTGCCTTCTCTTCTTTGCTCCACCTAATTCCTAGCAGTAAGGTGGTTAATATTCTTATGGTTTTAGGACTGAGAGAGATGGAAAACACTCTTAAAATAGTAGTGGCATTGTCTTCCTCTTAAGAATGTAATGCCATGGAAAATTCATGAGAAATATCATCATCATACCCCTTTAGCAACTCAAAGAAACCCAACCATTGGTGTCTTCTAAAGATGTCCACTACAGGGGAGTGTTTGTGAATCCTCTTGGTGGATGAGAGTTCTATTCTATTAAATCATCCCCCCATTTCTTCTACTATTCCTCCTTGGTGCTATTTAGGTGCAGAATTAAAAAACAATTCAAAAAATATCAGTGGTGAAACATTGTTGAGTTTCTTGGTAGTAGTGAGGGAGAATGGTGCTCGAATTGATATCAACCAAACTACCTTTTTCTTCTTTTAACCACAAAAATTTTAAAAAATGCCTCCTACTTCTCAATTTATTGTTACAGGCTCTTAATTTCAAGAAAACTTCTCATGCAAATGGATGTAGAAACAAGGAAGGAGGGTGTCACTTACTTCTTTTAAAAAAAAATATGTGTGTGCATGATGGTTTTGAGACAATTTCAATCCACTATGGCTCTTTTTTCACCTTCCAATTCATTCTATAGCTCCTCTCGGCCCTTTTGTAGCACTTGCAGCTCTGTTTGTAGCTTCCTCCTACAACACTTGCATACTGGGTTCAAAACTTCCAGGTGGCACCCTAGGTGGTCTCATACAATATCTTATCATTTCGCTATCTTTTTTTAGAATGAGTGATGGTGTCAATGAAGTCGATCATAGTACATAATATCCTCTTTGGGTTAAAAGCTCAAAGTGCTATAGTGACATGGAATTAACACAAGTTTCCTCTTTTGGACCATTGTCCCCACTCCTTGTAATCATTTATTCACCTTGTGATTATCACCCCACTCTTCAAAGACACCACCTCATTTTGAGTTGACATCTCCATGTTGCATGGGTGACTTAACTCAAATTTAAGTTTACTAGCCAATGGTGGCCAAGTTCATTGGCCACCTCTAGCCTATTAAAACACCTCTCTCAACCATTACATATTTTAGTCATTTTATGCATAAGGAAGAGGTGAGGGTTGCCATACCTGAGCCTACCTATGGATCAAATTGTTGCAAATGGTTGCATGCTAGATTTGGTCCATCTAATCACTATAATCAAGCAAGTTGACTCTTTAACTTGTTTCATGTGCATGTCTTCATACTTGATGATACCTTGATTGTTGACTTTGGTGTGTGTGTGTGTAGTTTCCTTTCTGATGTCCAAGCTGTTGTTGGTGGTGGAAAGCCTTCCTAAAGATGATGTGTCCATTTCTGGTTGCAAATAAGGCTCCATCATGCTTTAAGGTGGTGGAAAAAAATATATCAATGAATTTTGTTGTGACTACACATCCTTCCACAAGAGGAGTTTTCTTCTTGTAGCAGGCTTTTGATCCTCCCTTGAGGTCTTCAGTTTGCATGATGGTATTGAGGGAGATGATGAAAGGCCATGAATGTAGGGTTAGATTCATGAGGGAGTATTGGAGAAATATAAAACAATTGCTTCTGTGTTTTTTTAGAGGTAGGACAGAGTGGAAATTTTGAGCAAATTTTGGTGAAATGGAATGGATGAGTGATGGATGGTTGATGAGTAAATCATTTGAGGACCCTCTTTATCATTTCCTAGAGGCATAATTGTATTTTTGTTTGTTCTCCTCATTGGATCCCTGATCCAAGCAGATATTGGTGGCCACCCGCCAAGTCCACTTAGACCCCCACCATTGTTTCTTTTAGCTTTTCAGTTTCCTTAATTGTAGCATAGTTTACTATTTTAAGTAGTTTTTTGGGTCCTAAATTTCTGGAGCCATTTTGAGGCCCTAAACGATGTTTTTTGGGAAAAGTGGGAGCAACATTGGTCCATGGACCAATGTTGTTCTTCTTGAAGTTGTAGTTCTTGGATAGATCTTTCTAGTGAGATATTGTGCACATTAAACGGAGATTGTATGCCAAAGTTACAACCATGGGAAGTTGATGTACCAATTCACCCAAACGGGGCCCACAGTTTGGCGTTTCATCTTCTAGGGTTACGTTTTGGATGTTTATGGTTTTCAATTGATTCTCAACAATAAATAGGCCTTCGAACCTCATTGTAACACAGAGTTTAGAGGCATGTAGCCACCATGTCTCTTCTCATAGATAAGCTATCATCACCCAAGCTAGTTTATTTCCATTTCTGTTTGTAAGCATATTTCAGTATTTTACAGTAATGAAATGAAGTATTATTTCCACTGCATCTCTATATTTATGGTTATCTTTGTAATTTGTTGCGTTCCCATTTAAATCTAGATCAATCCCTATCCTATAGCTTCACAAGCTCCTCTTGTAGCATTATAGGACCTCCTGTAGAAATACAAGTCCTTCTTGTAGCATTACAATGAGGAGGTGAAATTTGAATTTCTTGTTGAATGGATGGTGGAGAGAGATAGTTATATGAATGGAGAGTATGAAGATGAGGTGCATGTATGGAATGATGGATGAGAGATTGTAGGTTTTGTCTTGTATCCATGAAATCTTCCACTATGTGCAATCTTTCAAAAGAAGAGAAAGGTTAGCAAGTATGGTGTAAGCTTCTTCCTTGTGTACCTCTTTTCATTTTTTTTTCTTTTTTTTGAGGAAAACAAGCTACCTTTGTGGAGGTTTTCAATCTACATGTCTTCCCTAGGTGCCTCAAAAGATGTTTTCATCCCGTGCTCTTTATTTTTTATTCTCTTTTATTGCTCCTAGGTTGCCTCAAAGAGGTTTTCAACCCTAGAGTTGGCCTCAGATGCCTCATAGGTGTATTCATACAGGTCTTATTATTATTATTATTATTGTTATTCAAATTTATAAGAATGTTGTGGACTGGAAACTATGAAACTCCCAACCACATTTAATTATATGCTAACTAAATTGATAAATTATTCCTTGGATAGAGTTATTCTATATAGCTTCAATCTATAACCATTTACAAGTAAGGGAATGCCTTACTCATCAATGGTTCTGATCTGGATAGATCCATTTTCATGACACTTTTCTACTAGGTATGGACCCAACCATCTTGTCATTAGCTTCCCTTTGAAATCTTTGAACCTAGAATGATATAACAGGGATTGATCTCCTTCTTGAAAATTCTTTTACCTAATATGATTGTCATGATAGACCTTTCTTTATAGTTGCATGCCTACAGTTTGTAGGAGATATTGCATCCTGAACTCATCTAAGCCATTAATTTGGAGAACCCTTTCTTGTTTTTTTTTTAGTGAATTCTAAGTCCAACTAAGCTTCCATCCTCAAAGTGCTATATTCAAACTCAATATAAGAGCCTTCTTCCCATAAACCAAGTCATATGGATTGAACCCAGTGGTGGTTTTCCAAGTGGTGTTATAGGCCCAAGTGGTCTCTACTAGTCTTTCTGACCAATATTTCCTACTGTTGTTAACAACCTTAGTGAGGATGCTCTCTAATGCTCTATTTGTGCCCTCTACTTTACCATTTGCTTGAGGGTGATAGGAAATGATTTCCTTGTGCTTGATATGGTGTTGCCTCGTGAAATCTCCAATTAGATTTGATGTGAATTATGCACCTTGGTTAGTGACAACTTCCCTTGGATACCAAAACTTGTAGAAGATGTTTTCTCTTAAAAATTCAGTCACTTTCTGCTCAGTTGATGCTTTAAATACCTTTGTCTCAACCCACTTTCTCAAGTAATCATTGCACACAATGATGTACCTCTTTTGTACTGATGGTGGATCAATTGGCCTAATGAAATCCATGCCCCACTTTTCAAATGGCTCTAAAGCCACTTGAGGTTGTAGGCTAATTTCATCTCTAGGTGTGGGTTTTCCCATCCTTTGGCACACTAATCACACCTAGTGGTGTATCTCCTTTCATCTTGATGTAAAGTGGGCCAATAGTAACCATCTTGTAAAACTTTAAACATTGTCATTTTAGTGGCAAAATGACCCCCACAAGTTCCATCATGACATGCTAAGAGGATGTCAAAGACATAGTCTTCTCTTACACATATCCTCAAGATATGATCTGGTCCCAGTCTAATAATATTTCCCCCTTTCCAAGTCAAAGGAAATCTTTTCCTTACAATCTTTCTTTTCCCTCTAGATGATAGATTAGGGGAGAACCTCCCACCAACCAATTAGTTGGCTATGTTAGAAAAACAAGGAGAAATAACCGAGATGGAAAAGATGTTTAAATCTAGAAGTTGATCATCCAAAATCTCCTCATTACCTGTAAGCAAGGTTAACCTAGACAAAAAATCTGCAACCACATTTTCTTTCCTTGGTTTTTCAATAATAGACAAATCAAATTTTTGTAACAACAAAAACCATCTAATTATCCTAGCATTGAAATCAGGCTTATTCATCAAATATTTAGTGGCTAAATGATTGGTATAAACAAAAGTTTGATACCCAGTGATATAGTACCTGAATTTGTTTAAAGAATATATTACAACTAAGAATTATTTTTTAGTAACAGTGTAATTCAACTCAACTTTAGACAAATTCTTACTAATGAAATAGATAACATAAGGAAATTTATCTTCTACTTGTCCTAACACTCCCTCCATAGCTTTATCCGATGCATAAATATGGATATGGAAAGGGAATACCCAGTTAGCACCCCTAAGGATGGGTGTAGTGGTCAATTTTTCTTTCAACGCTTCATGGGCCTCTTGGCAGTTCCTTCTCTAACAAAATTCTAAATCCTTGGCCAATAATCCAAACAAAGGTAAAGCCACTTTACTAAAGTCTTTAATGAATCTCCTATAATACCCAACTAATCCTAAGAAACTCTTTACATCTGTTTGCTATTGAGGGGTTGGGACCCTTTTGATTATGACAATATTTTTTGGGTCAACATGTATCCCTTCCTTGGAATAGTACCTTCATTTATCAAGAATTCACATTTCTTAGGGCTCAATGAGAGATTCATCTCAATACATTTCTTTAAGGCATTGCACAGATTGGAGAGAGATTCATGGAAGTCACATCCATTAGGAGTTAAATCATCCATGTATATTTCAACAGAGTCATGAACAAATTTAGCAAAAATAGTTAGAACTTCCCTCTAGAAAGCGACAAGGGAATTTCACAAACTGAACAACAGAACTCTATAAGCAAAGGTATGCCAAGGACATGTAAATGTGGCCTTATCTTGGTCTTTAGGTCTGATCTGGATTTGGTTGTATTCACTAAATCCATCTAGGAAGGAGAATAGTTTCTTCGTTGTAACGCCATCTAGGACTTGGTTAAAGAAGGGTAAAGGAAAATGATCCTTCTTTGTAGCCTTGTTAGGTTCCTAATAATCAACACATATTCTCCACTTCCCATTCTTATCGGGAACTAAAACAAGAGGTTGCACCCACTCACTATCTGAAATGGGGTATATGGATCCTGCATCCAGTACTTTTGTAGTTCTTCTTTCACAATGTCCTTAAGGGTTGGGTTCATCCTTCTCTAGAGTTGGTGCATAGGCTTACATCCCTCCTTGATGTAAATATAATGAATACAAACTAAGTGATTCACACCTTTCATTTTCTTATAATCCTAAGAAAAATCATCTAGGAGTTGCCTCAACACATTGCACAATTTCTCTTCATGTTTGGCTGAGAGAGAAGGGTTGATATTTAAGGTTCTGGATGAGCCAAAATCTACAATATTGACATGTTATGGACTTGAGTCAATAGGGCATAAGTCATTCCAAGGACTACTCCCAAATTATTTCATGAACTCATCAATTGTTATGGGAGTGGGAGGTTGGTTAAGAAGGATATGGTCAATGAGGTCATCTTCATTAGGTTTCCCCCTCCTGTAATAATATCTAGAGTGCATATTAGGTAGGGGGTGGTGTGATACAATTCATCTTCTTCCTCCTCTTCTAACCATAAGGGTAAGCCATGTTCAATAGAAGTTTGAGCAAGAGGATACAATACCAGTTGTTTTGATAAATGTCCATTTTTAATGGTCATGTTCCTAGCCCTACAACTAATGTTGACATCAACAATGGGAAAACATGGTATTCCTAAGATAAGAGGATATCCATTAAACTTGGTTTTTGGTTGGAGAACTAGGAAATTAGTATGATAATCCTAAGAGCCAATGGAGACCATAACATCTTCAACAATTCCCTTGGGAGTTAGATATATCTGCAAGCTACATCACTATGTGGTATTCCTCAAAGCCCCATGGAGGTTTAGATTTAGTATGGTTTCCTTATTCATCAAATTGATTGCATCCCCAAGATAAATAAGGTATTAGGGACTATAAGGCTATCAATGTGCACATCCACTACTGGGATTTCAGGGTCTAGATATTTCAGGAAGATCACCCTCCCAAGCATCAAATCAGATAGTTTCTCATCAAGATTTATGGTGTGGGTGTCTCTTTTTCTTCTTCAAGGATTTTTGAAACATTTCTCCTTGATAACCTTATTATATATTGTAACATCTTTAATGAGCTGGAGAAGGGGTATCTTAACACACAAATTATTCAATTCTCCCATAAGTTCAACCTCTTCTAGGGTGTGTTGGCTAGGGTGGATCAACCTCTCAAGAAAGGGTGGTGGATTGACTTGAGGATCACTATCTTCCTTATCTTATTCAATCTCTTAAGGTGGAGAAGGTGGGTGATTATCTGGGAGCACTCTCCTAGACCGAAGGATGATCTCCTAGATTTCCACAACATAAGTAGGATAGGATGTCTCTCCATTGTATACTTGTAGTTCTTACTTGTTGTTCGGGTTCAAATTCAGTTGAGAAGGAATTTGTGGTTTATTAGGTATATTAGGATGAGTAAGTTGTGCTTGAGGTTGGGGTGGAAGCAGTAAACAAGAAGGTTGGTTGACTTGAGGCCTCTGCCCTTGTGATGGGTTGCCCCATTGAGAATATTGGGGTGGATATGGCTGAAAATGATGGTTGAAAGGTTGAGGAGGATATAAAGGATCATAAGGCCAATAAGGAAGTGTGGACCATAAAGGATGAGTGGAAGAGTACCAAGGTTGAAAAGGTGCATTCTGATTTGGATTGTAATAAGAGTAATGTGCACCTTGCACACCTTGTTGATATGGCTGAGGTCCTTGAGATTTTCTTTGATTAATGGAGAAAAGTTTCTCTAACCCACCTTCTGCCCATTGGTATACAAATTTTAGTCCTCACAAAGAGAGGAATTTTTTTGTTCCATGATTTTATTCATAGACTAGGAAAACTTCTATGACATTCAATGGGCATTCATTCATAGGATGTCTTTTGGTGCATCTAGGGCATAAAATAGCTAGTGCCCTTTCTGCTTCCTCCTACTTTATTTTGATTTGCATGGTATACATTTGCAATGTAAAGATATGTAGCATTTAACTCTTGAAATCCTCCAACATGTTCCCTATCTCATTCTTCATGGATGCTGTGGAGGGAGAGGAACTGACCAAGCCTTGACTAGCCTTGCCCTTCTTCCTAGAAGCCCTAGAGTTATTCTTGAATACAGTTTTGATGTCATCATAGGATAATTGATAGATATGTCTTCCATACAACATGTTGAGGGTTTTCAACATATCCTACCTGATCCCTCAGAGTAGAACTAGCTTGAGTGACTCAGAATCAAGGGTACAGTTGGCCCTCCTATAACTGAGTTGAAATCTTTCGTCATAGTCCTCTAGGGATTCATCAAGTCCAATGTTCATCCTAAATATTTCTTCCATGGTTTCTTCGGACCTACAATAGTCCCTATACTCTATATTGAAGGATTTTTTAATTTGAGCCCAAGTAGTGATGCTACCCACAAGAAAACCCATAAACCAGCGCAAGGCTGCATATTTAAGGGTAGAGGGGAATAACTTCAGCTTCTGCTCATCAGAGCCATAGTCATAGATCCTACAAACAATAGAAAATTTAAACATGAAGGTTTCAGTCACATGTCATGGTCCTCATAGGTTTATCCATGGAAGTGTGGAAGGGTAGTAGGGCTTATATTCTTCATTTTTGCCTCTCCATTGGTCTCTTTGATAAGGAAAACCTCATTGTCCCTATTTTCATCCATAGTTTGGGTAGGTGAAGTGGGTTCTTCTTCTTCCCTAATAAGTTCTTCAAAATGCTTAGGTTGCTCATGTAGAGGGTCTTCTAACTCCCCTACATTCAGAGTGTGAAACTTATATCACTACAACAATTGATTTACTTTTCCTACTTATTTCATCATAACTTATTCATGAAATTACTTCAATAAACATTAAAATAAATACTACTATAAATATCACATCCTAATGTAGAAACAAAAATATGCACACATTGACATAGTTATTTTGGACTAATGTCCCTGGTAAAACCCAATGTGGGAAAACTAGTGCAGCAAGGGAGGATTTTATTATTCAACAATTTTCTTGTACAACAGGGTGCCAAACTAACTTACCCACAGATAGACAAACTTCCAGCACTTTCCTCCCAGTGTAGGACCTACTGACCTCTACTACAGCTTGAAATCCTCTTCGTCAGCATAAAACCATCTACGTAAACCTACTGAGGCTCTGCATAGCCTCTCTGGGCTTCTGCGTCACTCCTACAGCCTCTGCGTGGATGACGTAGGCCCTTCTAGCTCTGCGCAATATCTGTTACCTCTACATGGCTTCCTCTAGTTCTATGTCTACCTTTTCTGTATTGATCTCTCGTCTCTCTGTTCTGTACTTGTTGCCTCCTACCTGCTTTCTAGACCAGTGGTTCAATTTCTCAGCAAACCCCCCTCCAGAAATTGAACTGATTGGTCTCCCTCAGTGTGTCCACCAAGTGCCCCTCAAGCCTCCTCTTTTAATTTTTCTGTTGACATCTCAATGACCAAGATTAAGTCCCTAATCAATGGCTAAGATTAGATCTGGCTTGATCCATGTCTTTTGGACCATTTGAACATAGATTCATATTAATACATGATTGCATTAAAAATATTAATTATTTTAATATATCCTGATCTGTTTAAAATCTTCCCAAACCCTTTCTGGGTATTGGAGATATCATGCGCTCCAACCTCTCTAGTAAATTTCATAGCTAGAGCACATCCAATGCTACCCAAAATCAACTCTCCCTCTTAGCAAGGACTGTGCTCTAGCAATACTCCTCACTGAGTATTACTCTGATCATCTGGCATCGATACCATTGCTAATGCTAGGCCTCCCTGCCCAACATCCTCTGCACTACTGCATCCTGTACTGTTGCCCATGTTTTAGCCACTTCTATTGTTGCATCTATACGACAACTCCCTTTGCATCCATGTTGTTGCAAGTCCTTTCTCCCATCACTGCATCTGCACTACACCTTCCTCTGCATCTATGTTGTTGTTGGTCCTTTCTCCCAACACTGCATCTGTTACCAGGAATAGTTTCCACTCGGATGCTACTATTCCCACTAAGACTGGTAGCTATCTTAGAAACAAACAAGTAAAGTCTACTTTCATTTTCCTTTATGAAAATAGACAGGAGGGGGACCAGGGAGACCAACCTTAGTCTTGTGCCTGATTTCCTCTCCTTCCTGATAGAGCTTCGCTGCTTCTTCTTCGCCTGCCCAGCTTCAAAGAGTACGTATGGAATCACAACAACATACTACTATCGAAAAACAAATATCTATATTCATAAATAACACAAGACCAGATGTGTGTTAACCATACAAATGCATATATAAACAAGTACACAAGAATATGGAGGAAAACTAGAATAGCTTTATTAATATGAAAAGTAGTAAGAAGATTACAACCATATGTTCTGACCCAGCATCATCCTCCCGCTAGAAAGCCCTTCTTCACCTCAAGCAAATCTTAGATCACCCAACACTATGAAATTACACCAGAAAACAAACAACACTTCTCTATAAGATACAAAATTCCAGCCTCTGGATCTCTGGGATGAGGGATCCATTTATAGATGATTATAGGGAGGTGAGTCATCTTCTGGGGTCTTGATTAGTGTCCTCTTTCTGATATTTCCTTCATCCACTTAGAGAATGATGATCTCTTACTCACCCCTGGTCGAAAACAGAGAGGCAAGTGTGAGAGGGGAAGCTTCTGGAAGATTCCATGATCTTCCACCTCGCATTTTGTCCCTGCCATTTGTCCATTTCCGACCATTTCACCCTATAGAGGAGAAATTTAGTGTGCATCACACCTTGTACACTGGGAAGGTGATATGCATCACACCCTCTACACTGGGCTTTCAGTATGGTCCAGTTTTGACCATTTATAAGCAGTTTTCAGTGGAGAACTTCTGGGAGATGATGTAATCAGCTGACCTTGTTCCTTTCGGCAGTGAAGCAACACTTTTAGGGACTTAGGAGTGCTTAGTTTATGGACATTTATGATTGGGGTTGAAGTGCCCAAAAATGTCTATAACAGTTGCCCCCTAAAGCATGAGGTCGTTAATCTTTCTGATGTCGGGTGAAATGTTTTACTATGAGGATCCAAAGTTTTTTCGAGCTGGGAGGTGACCTGTAATAAGATACAATATAATACATTATTTTGACAACATGTTTTCATGATCTAGCTAAGGCGGGCATTCCCATGCTCAGCTTTATAAATTCATTTTCATGTACATAGGATAGACAATCGTCTGTGTGACAGACTGATGATA
>APFE031038621.1:1483-91385 GCA_000404065.3 Pinus taeda
CAAAAACCATCGCGTCCAAAACCATGGACCGAAAACCATCGCGTCCAAAAAACATGTGCGAAAATCATGCACAAATCTATAGGTGGGTCCGCCCAACCTAACATAGGGTCCAAAACCAAAATTTTCTGGGGTGCTGCGCCAGACCCCATAAAGTGGGGTTACGGGTACTCCTCAAATCCCCTGTTAACTATGTCGAAAGAATATAACACAACCCAACAATAAGCTAAATCTGTTTCCATATTTGCCACTGTTTGATGTTCTATGATGAGTATGAAGAGATTTTTTTATCAACAATAGGTGTTTTTTGTTTAATGAAAGGGATTGATGATTGGGATAGTGAGTGAGGGATTATATGCTGACTGTAGGGTTTTTGGGAGTTGCAAGGTTTTGGGAATGCAAATTAGGGTTTTGGGGATAGTAGGAATTAGGTATTAGGGTTTTTAGGTTTGGGAACAGGGGAATAGGATGAATGTGTGTGAGAGAAAGGTAGGGGATATGAAATGAGGGGAGTGTAGTGGAATAATGTGAAAGTGATTGCAGGGAGCAAGTAGCAGCAATGACAAGTTTTGAAAACCGTAGGCAGTTTTTGAATGTGACTGTGCAACAAACTAGGGTTTTCCTTTTCACCTATTTACACACAATGAAAACTAACTAAAACCCTTGGAATGGTATTTAGGAATGTTAAACTAACTTGTGAAATGAGGTTTGCAATATTTGGAGCTTGGAGGAGGTGATTTGAGTGAAGTTTAAGCTAGGAGGACCAGTGCGCTACGCCCTTTGAAGATTCAGTGTGTTTTCTGCGCTCCGTGCACCGCGCCAACCATGTGCGCCGCGCCTCAACCTAGGTGCACTGCGCCGGGAAACTTCACAAATTTTGCTGCGATTTTTTCCTTCTACTCCTCAAATCACGACTTGGCTTGTTCACTTTCTTTTTGGCACATAAATGAACTCTTGAACATAAGAAACAGTTTATATACCCTTGGACTTTAATTTTTATTTACAAAAACCCACTTTTCTAAAGTTTTCTTTTCACTTGTTCTTTAAAACTCTATTTTGGCAGTTTGACTTGCTTTTTGCCTTTGATGGACTAAATGCTTTGAATTTTTTACTCTTTTGTAGGAGATGGAATGCAGGAGCTTGGCAAGGTCACCAGGGCTGCTGCTTGGACTTATTACATATAGGAAAAATGAAATTACATGAAATTTTTATACATAAAATAATAAAACACTATTTTTCCTCAAAACAGGGTTTTGAGGAAAATTCAATTACTAAGCATGTGATTATTGAAATTTAAGATCCTGAAGTTTTATTTGACCTCCTCATGTGCTTGCTGACCATTATTGAGCTTTTACAAGACTTTAATGACAAAACCCTAGACCTAATGAGACCTAAAACCCTAAAAATGACTTTTGCATATGTGAAGACAGAAAATGACTATAAATGACTTGAATTTGTGAAAATAGGCTAGCAGGTAAAGACCATGAGGGAAAAATGATAATATGCCACTGCCATCAGATGATCCATGATCCTAATGGAATGCAGCTGATCGGATGACACACCTAAAATGCAATGCAACAAGAGAATTTTGATCACTGATGGAGGGATGAAGATACCAACACTAACATTGGCTCCAATGGGGACGATAGCACCTTGGAGGTGCCAAGAACTATAGATCTATGGAAAGTAGGCATTGCCTTCTTCCATTGGGCTATGGAGTCAATAACTTCAACAAACCGAAACCAATATCTTGACTCAAAACTGACTCAATTTCAGGATTGAAATCCGACTGAAAACTGACTCAAAACTGACTCAAACAATCCACACCAAAACTGAAATCAGACCTTCAGTTTTATAGCCTTCACTTCGGGCCCGAAACTAAATGAATGATGGCAGTACACACTTGCAATGAAGGAAATAAAATGGCATGTATAGTGATACATATGACAATAGAAAACATTTCAAAGATAGTACCATTTGAGCCGTTGACCATTGATTGGCCCACCTGAACAATCTTCTCCATTCATTTCTTTCAGCAGAAAAGCATTTTGGCCCCGATATGCAGCAATTTTGAATGGACCTTTCCACAGATTCTCGAACTTGCCATGCTTGCCTTTGTCTTAGTTTCTAGCATCCCATTTGAGCACTATGTCTTCAATCTTAAACTTAGCTAACTTTGCCTTCCGGTCATAGATTTTCTTGATTCTCTCTTGCAGCCTGAAGGTATTCTGGAAAAACTCCTCCCTCATCAAATGTAAATGGATCATTTGGTTTATCCTTCGCTGAAAATGATCCTCTTCACTGCCAACTTCCTGCAGAAGTTTTCACCACCGAGACTATGAGAGATGTCTGGTACACCATGTCAACACCATATACTAGTTCAAATGGAGACATGCCAATTGATTTCTTCTGACTTACTCTATCTGCCCAAAGTGCATTAACAAGCTTTTTGTGCCATCTCTTTTTGTTTGTTTCCAACAACTTTTTGATGATGTTAACCAATGATTTATTTGAAGATTCCACCAATCCATTACCTTGTGGATAGTATGCAGTTGAATGCCCCAAGGTAATTTGATATTTACTACAAAAATCAATCATTCTTTTAGATTTAAAAGTTGTTGCATATATGTAATCAGCTTGTTAGGACAACTAAAATGTGACAAAATATTGTTTCCGAGAAATTGAATTATTACCATATCAGTGGCCTACCGAGTGGGTATGGCCTCAATCCATTTTGTAAAATAATCCGTCGCTATTAAGATCCACTTATGTTGAGCTGAATATGTAGGGTGGATCTCTCCAATAAAATCAAGGCCCCACTGCTGAAACGGAGCACTTACTTCAACTGGTTTGAGAGGTAGTGGTTGTAATTTTCTCCTTCCCTAAAAAATTTAACATTCATAGCAGCTTGTAACAGTTCTATACACATCAACAAAGAGGTTAGGCAAATAGTACCCTGCTCTCAAATTTTATTTGTTGTTGTCTTCCAAAACAGGTGACCTCCACAATCCCCCTTGTGAAAATCATCCATGACCTATTGTGCTTCTTCCTCAACCAAACAATTCAGCAAGACACCGCCAGGATCTTTCCAATACAATGTATTATTCATAATAAAAAATTTGGCAGCCTTTAATTTCAGAGTTCTACTTTTATTTTTAGCCATTCCCGGGGGCGGTGAAAGATTTTGGAGCACATATACAATATCATAATACCAAGGGGAATGGATAAAAATTTCTGATACCTGAACAAGTGAGCTATCCTCATCTTCTTCGGACATAGCAGTAATCAAGTTTATGTCTAAGGCATGCAAATTAGACTCTGCCATCAGTTTTTCCAAACCTTGCCCCTTGATGAGCTTTGTCAACTTTATTTCCAAGTCATATTCTAACAAAGCTGTGATCCATTTACCTCGTCTCCCTTTTGGATCTGTCTGCACTAAAACATCTTTGACGCCTGCGTTAGGAACATAAGCAAGAATATGAAAATGCAAAATATATACTCAGAAATCTTTCACAGCTTTCACCAACGAAAGAGCCTGCTTATCAATAATATTATACTTTAAGGCTACATCTTTTATTGTTTTGCTGAAAAAGGCAATTGGCTTCTCAAGCTAGTCTCTTTTCTGCATTAAGGCAGCTACCATAGTATGCTCTGAAGCGAATGAAAATAAAATAAAATATTGGGAATAATCTGGGCTGATCAAAATTGGAGCTGAATAAACGACCAACTTTACCAAATTGAAAGACTTGATAGCTTCTTCGGTCCACTTTACTACACTATCTTCCTTTAACATGTTTGTGATTTCTCTCAAATGTTTTGCTAGATTTGGCACAAAACGACGTAAGAAGTTCATCTTACCATTGAATGCTTGGATCTCCTTTTTACTACAGGGAAAATCAATTTTCTTAATAGCTTCCACTCGAGTGGGATCGATGCGGATGCCCTCCTTTGATATGATGTGACCGAGAAGCTTTCCTTCATCCATGGTGAAAAAACTCTTTTTGGGATTGAGAGATATGCCATAATTTCTGAACCACTGAAAAACAATCTTCAAATGGTAAAGATGTCCTCATCTAAATTAGAAAAAACTGTTAAATCATGAAGATAAACTACTAAAAATTCATCTTTCTCATTGGCAAAGGTGATATACATAGCCAGCTAAAAAGTTGCACAAACATTCTTTAAACTGAATGGAATCTTGGCATAATGAAAAGTCCCCCATGGAGTGGTGAATGTTGTTTTGTCTCTATCATCCTCATGGACCAAAATCTGATTGTATCCGGAATACCCATCGAGCAGCGACATACGAGATGTCCCAACCACTCTTTGAAGTATGTGGTCCATTTTTGGCAACAGATAATTATCTTTCAAAGACACCTTATTCAGATTTCTGAAATCAATGCATAATATAATCTCACATGTCTTCTTCTGCACGGGCACCAAATTGAAAATCCATTCTGAAAATATGATTGGAACGATTATACCAGCCTTGTATAATTGATTCACCTCCCTCTCTATAGATGGCAGCAACTTAGGATTGATACTTCTTAACTTTTGGCAAAATGGCTTTTGATTTCGCTTGATTGGAATGACGTGCTGAATTATACTTTTATTGTACTCCTTCAAATTTGAATAGTCCCATGCAAATACATCAGTAAATGAAGACAATAAACTAATGTACTTTGCTTTTATCTGAGGAGGTAATGCCTTTGACAACTTCACCATCTTTGGACTTTTTGCTGTTCCAATATTCACGTCTTCAACTCCCTTTTCAGTCAGCATCAAACTTGGTTTCCGGGCTACATCATCTTGGTCAAATAATTCCTCTAAAGGTATGAGGCCTTTAGGGATGATATTGCCTTTCCGCTGCAAAACTTCCATCTGATTTACTTCTAAGTCGGGTTCGCCATTATCTTGCTCGCCATCTATAGAAGTGTCTTGATATTTACCTTCATTTCGTAGAAAATCTTCAATCTCCTTATCATCTTGAAACACTTGCTAATATCTTTGATTATCAGGGATAGCTGGGCAATATTTCACATGAATTTCAAACTTATTGTTTGAATTCATCAGAATCTTCAAGTTACTTTCTGTTGATGCAAGGGAATCTGCAATAACATTCTGTGCACATGCAACACATGTCAAATTAAAATATAGAAACAACCTCAAAATGTCTAAATCCGCATTATGGTAAGCCCTCATTCGAGGATGTTTTGCTTGGTACTCTCCCTTCACTTGCTTGATTACTAATTCAGAGTCACCATAAACTAAAATTCTTGTTTCATTTAGCTTTTTGAGGATTTTCAAGCTGGCAATTAGTGCCTCATATTCTGCTTCATTATTAGAACAATCAAAAGCCAACTTGTAGGAACAAACTCTTACATTAGTCGGGACCTTATTTGGTGAGAAAACAGGGTCGCGTATCCAAATACCAATTCTGGCACCTTCCCTACCTACTGCTCCATCAAAGTCCATACTCCACAAGCCATCTTCCTCTTCCAAATGCTAAAATTCTGTCTATTTTTCTACGTTTGGCTGTTGTCCATCTTTTTCTTGCTACTGGTGGAATGTTGAATGCTTAGAGGTACTTTCAAGCCTTTGCCTTTCTTGATGAAGTACAGCTCTGAAATTTTCTGTAATCTCCGGTATATCTTCAACTTCAACTAATTAACTATTTACATCATTAAAACTATCAGAATAAAGAACAAAAGACTCTAAATCTGTATGTACATAATTAATTTGATGATTCATAGGTTTCTCCTTGTTGGTGATCATGTACTTCATCTTTTTCTCTCTATATAACTTCCTCATTTGACCAAACATGAGAAAAGTAGCATAGGAGAAATCTAACTGCAATGACCCTTTGAGTTTTGCACCCCATGATCTAGATAGAAGCATGCCAAATCTAGGGGGGATGTCAGCCACAACTACATCCATAAGAACATTTTTCGGTGGAATCTAATCCAAACTGACAACCAAATCTTTAATGAGACCAATACATCTTACTCTACCAGAATCAAAGGAATAAAGGTCATGATACTTTCTAGTGATGTCCAAACCCAATTTTTTCATAATTGCCTTTGGCATGAGATTATGAGACACTCCTGAATCAAACATGGCATTGTGCGAAACATAATCATGCAATCTAAGGCTGATGTAAAAAGGAACTACATCATTATCCTGAGATTGACCATCTAATGCCGGACCAAAGATAAATTCAGGTTGGTCATCTTCTACATTTACCATATCAGACAAAGGATCTACATTCAAAATCTTGGCTACTTGACCTTTATAACTATTGTTCTTCATTAATTCAGACAAATGTATTGACACTTTTAACTTATCAATTTCATTTTCTAAGCTAAAGGCTGTAGTTTTCTCTACCTCTTTGACTGGAGCATCTTTCTTTTTAGTTTTCTCCTTTTTTGTACTTGGCTGATTTGATTTTTCGTTTGTTGATTGCACTTTACTAAGAGTAGGGTCTGTTGGCTCCTTTCCCTTTTTCTGCACATTTGGAGAGTCATTCTTTGGTGGTGTTGCTTCCTTCCTTTTTTGAATTGGATTAATAGGAACATCCCTACTCCTAAGTGAGTATTGTCTTTGTTGCGCTGTCAATGCATTCATGTATCCTCTTTGATATTCATCTGATTCCTCTTCTAGGACTATTTCATTTGCCAATATAAAATCTTCATCTTTTTGGACAGTTGGACTTTCTGAATACTCTTCATCTTTAGTGATATAAATTAGCAAATCATCTGGTGTAAAAAAGTGATTCTCTTCTCCAATTGGGGCCTCATTGTCTTCTGATTCAATGCCATGAACATAGTTCTGTTGTAATGGTGTTTTGACTTACTGTTGAGCTGATGGATCTTGAGCTCTTTGCTCCCTTTACTTGATTCTAAATTGTGGTTGTTGCTGACCACGGAAATTTGGATTTCTAACTTGTGTCTTGGGCTTATCAGCAATGGTGAATCTATCAAACATCTTCTCAATCTTACGGAGCAAATGATCTGAAGTAGAAGGTTCTTATTTTATAGTCACCTTCTTCTCAGTCTTTGTTCTAGCTCTCTTAGCTAACCAATTTGCTTCAACACTTACTGCATTTTTCTACATGTCTTCCAATGTAGCTGGGTCTCTTTCTCTCAACTGATATGCCATATCAAGATCAAAACCATCCGGAAATTTGATCAAAGCCAGTGCCATAGGTGGCTTGATGTCACCTAGAATGGTATTATAAACAATATTGAATCTAACACAGTAATCTTGGACACTTTCACCGACATTTCTCTTTATGTTCTTATACTCAGAAAGAATTTGAAGCGGATTTTTCTTTACCTCCTAGCAATCCAGAAATTTTCTTTGAAGTTCTTCCAATGAATTGATTGTTCTAGCCAGCAATGCTCTGGACCACTTTCGGACTTCACCTAGAAATGTTTGCACAAATAATCTCATTATTACATTCTCTGCATCAATCTCATGGAGATCAAATAAATCACTCATCTGATCGATGTGTTGTTGCACTGTGACACCTTGAGAAGCATCAAACAATAAACTCTTGCTTTGATAATCAACAGGCATGTTATCCAAGTTCTGTGGCAAAACAAGAGGTGCATATCTGGTAGCCATTACTCGAGGTGGATTTACAACTGGCCTTGGGGATGTAGGAGGAGTTGGAACAACCGGTGTATGAGCTGTTGAAGGGGGTGAATAAATCTTGATGTTTAAGGTGTAGAAGGAGAGAATGAAGGTGAAACCACTACAGATTTCTGATCAGAGATGGCGGGTTGCACAAGAATGGTGGGAATAATAGGAGTTTCAGTAGGAATTTCTGAATTAGATACAACAGCAGATGAACCAAGAGTAGCAGATGCAGATTCTAAGAACTCGGGAATAATGGTAGACACAATTGAAGTTTGAAGATTCAGAATATAAGCGTCAATTGATAGATTTTCTCTTTTAGGTTCAAGATCCTTGACAAACTCGGCATTTAGTGTAGTAGCACCAACTACACTTTTAGACTTAGTCTCAAACAAAGATAGCTCAAAATATTTATGAAATGGAAGATCCTCAAGATATTCAAAAACAACCGGCATGAACGAGATCTAAACTAAGGAATCACATAACATTCTTGGCGGAGAATTCTTGGAATAAGATTTGGTTTTTCATACACGGTAGGAGGATCAGGATCAGGATTTTCTCTGGTGTATCGTCAGGAAGCTAGTGTGTTGAATTATTCCCAAAAATCAAATTGACATTACAATCTTGTCAGCCTACTAAATTCTAAACTCATCATCCAAAAGTCTAGAATTACTTGGCGTACTGGGGCAATTTGCAAGTCATATGTCCAGCTTATAAGACTAGACTGGAGATTGACTGAAGCTACTTTTATCTACTTATGCACTCACAAAGCAATGTGTAGTTCGAAGGCTTCCTGGCATAACTTCAGGCTCCATCTGTAGTTTATAAAGCAAAGAACACTACCAAATAAATAAGCTTTTCTTCCCCCGTATGGTCACCACTATGTTAGTACCTCAATCTACCTCAGGTTGAGAAAGGCAGGATCGAGGGTAACATCCAACCACGATTAACCTAGTAGCTAGCCCTATCGGGTCGAGAGAGATCTCTCTCCTTGTCAATCTTATGAAAATATAGCAAATGATGCTTGAGATGACTGATGTTAAGACTAATTTTATGCTAGGCATATGCTTAGAGGAGTTTGATTGAATTTTATGTTGGTTTTGTTGGCTCAAATGTGAAAGGCAAATTTGGGTCTGGGGAATGGACTCAGTCTTGCAGAGGTTTCTGTAGGGCGAGGTAGGAAAATTATTTAGTACTTTAAATTGAATGAGATGGAGAGTTCTAAGACTGGTTTGGAGTTGGAGAGGGCATGAGAGTCTCAGGAGTCCTCTTCAAACAATTGAAAACATAAAAGAAAAACTAAACAAACCCTAGGTAGAGCACTGCAACGTCAATGATTTCTACCTTTATCCTTGATTCATTTAGTTCAGCTGAAAAGAGAGAGATAATGGCATACATAAACACATGTAAACTTGAATTTCAGAAGAAGAAACAATACCAAATCAACTTGCCATAATAATCCCACAAAATGCTACAAACCCTGCTCTATTCCTTTGCCAAACTGCAGAGATGAATGTACAATGCTGCTCAGAGCTTTAAAAAGAGTCCACCCTTGACAAATGACTGAAAAATACTAGATATAGGCAAGAAAAAACTCATTCTAGGCTTTAGGGGTTGAATTCATGAGTTTAGGAGTTTTTCCAGTAAGATCTAAACTAAGAACTGAAAAGTAGGCAGCGGAACAACTTGCCTCTAAAATCTAGGAAACTGATTGATTCAGTTCAAAACTACCTTTTCATAATGTATCTACCTCCATGAGTAAATTTTCAACACTTTTACATCAAATTCTATCAAATTACATCAAATTACATCAATAGTTTGACCATGAGAGAGAAAAAAGTCAAACTGAGAAAAACTAGGTGAAAAACAGAGTTTTTTTGACAAAAATGGCAATTTTTCATCCTGTGCACTGGGCCATTGTCCCTGTGCATAGCAACCCTTTGTAGCTGATTTTGGAGTCCTTCCTGTGCACCAAATTTGCTCCAAGGAGGCTTGTTGGAAAGTTCTGTTTGTCTACTTACCTGAATAAGTGAAATTTCTGAATTTGGTGTCCATTTGCCCCTCCAAAAGTGAGTTCTCCCAACACTGCTTCCTGTGTGGCCAAAAAGGGGCAGAAACAACATTTTTGAGGTGTTTTTGACCCTTTTCGAGGCTCAAACCTTGACAAAACTTTCTAGTAATTTCTGGGCATTCACAATTTTGCATGAGGAATCCAAAAATGTAGAGTTTTCCTCCAGAGGAGGTCCCTAGCAAAAGCGAGCGCCGGGTGGCGCTACATACCAGGCATAAAATTTTGTTTTTTCCTTCAAATATTCAAAATTGACAAAAAGTGTGCCAAATTTCTTGAAATTTGGGCTGAGTGACCTGCATCAAGTACTATGTTGGGCTAAGGAAGCCTTAGCCAAGATTTTGAGTCTATCTTGGTCTTTCTTCCTCAAAGTCTTCCTCAACTTGGCCTTCAAGGTCCTTATTCTCGCTTTGCAAATCTTGTTTCTTGCGAAATTGTGATAGGCCATGTGCCTCAACATCTTTTTCTCTTTGCTGGCCTTCTCCAGCAGCTTTTCCAAGTGCATATTTATCCTTTCTAGCCAAGATTCACAATCATCTTCAATCTCTTGTTCTATTGGTGTTAATTTGATTTTCCTCCTCTTGGATGCTTGTTGGTTTTCCCTTATAGTTTGCAGCTCCAGGATTGTCTGTTGATCCTCCAGCTGCTTCTTCCTTTGCTCTTGAGATAATAGATAATCCACTTAGCTCCTTCTAAGTTAAGAGATAAGGCATGAATGTCATCTTCTTGTTCTTGGATGATCTCTTTAAGTTTTGAGCTTTGGGAGCCCAAATCAGCCTCCTCATCCTGAATGAGAATGAAATCTCTCTCTTGACCTTCTAAAGACCCTTCATCATGCACTATTTTTTTACCTTTGTCTTGTACCTGCTTTGTTGTTGAAGGAAACGAGACCCCTTCCACACTAGGTGGAGATAGTACTCGTTTTGTGCATGCAAATAGCCTCCTTGTCCCCTTTTGATAAGTGATAACTTCTGGCACACTAGTGGTTTGAGTCTCATGCACTTCTTGCTGATGTGAAGGCCCTCCTACCTCATGAAAAATTGATGGGGTCACTTAAGGACTTGCGAAAACCTCATGTGAAATGAAATCATCCCATGAAACATTCAGCAATCTCAGCTGATGCAACACCACAATCTTGATCAATGCAAAGTGATAAATGTTGTTGTACTTTTGATGAGGAGGTTTCCTTTGCACCAATGTGGTCATTTTCTCAATATTTTGGCACATGAAATAGGGGAGATTCATCATCCTTACCCTAGTGAATTGCATCAATAGTCTAACATGATAGGTGTATAAGTGAGAAAATCTACCTTCACAGCTAGAATATTTGATTATGAGCTTCATGAGAAGAGCATATGTGTCCTGTAGGTATCTAAAAGGGAAAACTCTACTAATCTACTTCTGATAGGCAGCCTTGATATAAGGCTCATAACGTTCTTTGTCCACCAGCTGTCACTTGTTCCACTGTTCTCCCACATTCGGAATACATGTTGCTTCAGCTATAGTTTCAGGTGTCAAACTGAATGTAACACCTGCCAAATTGACTTGGCCATTGTGAAGATGGAGGACAAACAATCTAGCAAGCTCATGGTTGTATTTGACTCTTTCCACCATCTCACAAAACTAGTAGCAAGATTGATGTTTGAAACATGCTACAGTAAGAGGAGAACCCAATAGCTCTATAAGTATAGTGGGCTCCTCCCAGATGTGTTTGCCTCCCTTGTGAGGTTTTCTGGGTGCATGAAGTTCTTGAGAGGAATCACTCATTGTTTCCTCATCTCTATCATAAGGTGAATCTGTTTCCATATTTGCCATTGCTTGATGTTCTATGATGAGTATGAAGAGATTTTATATCAACAATAGGTGTTTGCTGTTTAATGAAAGGGATTGATGATTGGGGCAGTGAGTGAGGGATTATATGCTGACTGTAGGGTTTATGGGAGTGGCAAGGTTTTGGGAAGGAAAATTAGGGTTTTGGGGATAGTAGGAATTAGGTATTAGGGTTTTTAGTTTTTGGAATAGGGGAATAGGATGAATGTGTGTGAGAGAGGGGTAGGGGATATGAAATGATGGGAGTGTAGTGGAAGAATATGAAAGTGATTGCAGGGATCAAAGAGCAACAGTGACAAAGTTTTGAAAACCCTAGGTAGTTTTTGAATGTGACTATGCAACAAACTAGGGTTTTCCTGTTCACCTATTTACACACCATGAAAACTGACTAAAACCCTTGCAATGGCATTTAGGAATGTTAAACTTACTTGTGAAATGAGGTTTGCAAGATTTGGAGCTTGGAGGAGGTGATTTGAGTGAAGTTTAAGCTAGGAGGATTGGTGCGCCACACCCAGAGACAGGTGCTCTGTAATCAACAGGTGCACCACCCTTTGAAGGTTCAGTGTGTTTCCTGCGCTGTGTGGGCCGCACCGACCAAGTGTGCCGCACCTCAACCTAGGTGCGCTGCGCCAGGAAACTTCACAATGTTTGCTGTGATTTTTGCCTTCTGCTCCTCAAATCATGACTTGGCTTGTTCACTTTCGTTTTGGAACATAAATGAACTTTTGAAAATAAGAAACACTTTATATACCCTTGGACTTGAACTTTTATTTACAAAAACCCACTTTTCTAAAGTTTACTTTTCACTTGTTCTTTAAAACTCTGTTTTGGCAGTTTGACTTGCTTTTTGTCTTTGATGGACTAAATGCTTTGAATTTTTGACTCTTTTCCAGGAGCTAGAATGCAGGATCTTGGCAAGGTGACTAGGGCTACTGCTTGGACTTATTACATATAGGAAAAATGAAATTACATGAAATTTTTATACATAAAACAATAAAACTTTGTTTTTTCTCAAAACAGGGTTTTGAGGAAAACTCAATTACTGAGCATGTGATTATTGGAATTTTTGATCCTGAAGTTTTATTTGACCTCCTCATGTGCTTGCTGACCATTATTGAGCTTTTACAAGACTTTAATGACAAAACCCTAGACCTAATGAGACCTAAAACCCTAAAAATGACTTTTGCAGATGTAAAGATAGAAAATGTCTGTAAATGACTTGAATTTGTGAAAATAGGCCAGAGGTAAAGACCATGAGGGAAAAATGATAATATGCCACTGCCATCAGATGATCCATGATCCTAATGTAATGCAGCTGATCGGATGAGACACCTAAAATGCAATGCAACAAGAGAATTTTGATCATTGATGGAGGGATGAAGATACCGACACTAACACAACCTTGGTAATGATGGGAAATATTTAATAGCATGTGATTCTGCATGGACAAGACAAATATCAACATATTATTTTTCCTCAACTTTCTTTCTTAACATTTCTACTTGCTTGCTTAGATTGCTATGAGTTTCTGTTTTAAAGTCATCAGACAATATTCCAAGTTTAGCTTAACTTACTGATATGGATGTTGATTTACTTACTCTTGCCCTTTCTCTTGATATGTGTTTTCATGTTTCACAAGTTTCTTCAAATGATAATTGGTATACATCACCTCTACTCATAAGATCAAGGAGATCAATCCACTCATCCCTAATTGTTCTAAATAAGAGGGTTTTAGTGTGTCAGATCCTAACTAATTTAATTTTTCCCTCTTAACATTATGCATGAATCTATCTATTACATCCCCAAGGCTCTCATCTTCTTTTTGAGTCATTATAAATATTAATTATTTAATATCATGATATTTATATTTTTCTAGAAATATCTTTTTCATATCATTCCATGTTCTTATTGAATTAGTCCCTAAACTCGTGAACCATTTAAGAGCTTTATCCTTCAATGTTGTCGGAAACATTCTCATTTTTTTAGTGTTTAATATGTAACCATTATATTTACAAAGGATTTCAAATTCAAAGAGAAATGTTTTTGGATCCTCTTACCCCATACCATGGAAGTTGGGAAGGAAAAATGGAGGGATGTTCTTCATATGCTCACTGGCATCACTATCTCGAATGGGAAATCCAAGACGATATTCTTCATTGTCATCATCACCATTCATTTCTTATACCTTCTCTACCACCTCTTCTTCTTTTACCTGTAAAAGTGGATGGTGATGTTTCTCTTACTGCACCATGCGGTCAAATGGGGGGGTTTGGTTTTGGAGAAGTATTTTTTGGTTTTTATATAAAACAAATCGAATGAGAATGCTAATACAATGCAACTTTCTATTCTTGAAATGAAATATGTGTAATGAAGATTTTTTTCTTGCAGAAATTAAAAGAAATGAATCAACTACTGAGTAAAAAATGCATACTTTGACACCTCCCTGGAAATGATACCAAAAACTGATGAGCTCTAGTATTGCAACAAGAATGTTGCAACTCCCAAGGTTAACAACTTAAATTATCAACATGGGGTTCATACAAACTTAAGAGGTGTTGGAACTCTATCTGCAGCATACAATGTGTCCTTGTTTCGTTGATTTGATGTAATGGAGTGAATTTCCTGAAATCAAAGCCTAAAAATTGCAAAAATGGAAATGTTATTGTGAAAAGATATTAATCCTAGGCAAGAACAACAATTTGTAATTGAAATCATAAAACTTGCATGAATTCAAATAAATAGGCCTAATCTACTTTGTAAAAAGGCATGTCCTAATTGGTGTTTATTCTATCTCAATCATGTATTTAGAGCCTAGGGGTCATGATTCTAGCCTAAATGACAAAAAATAATAATTTGGAACAAATATGGTCAAGTTTATACTTGCTACAGGAGTGCTAGAGGAGGTTATTGTAGGAGAAACATAATTCCTACAAGAGGAGATAATTCACCAAATGACCAAGTAAATCAAATGAAAATGGGATGGGATAATTTTTTTATTAAGTAGGATGTCTTAGGTATCCATTCCAAGTGGAATCACTCCAAATTACCATTGTTAATAGGTACTAAAAAATAGCAGAAAATCACTACTCTAAAAACTGAAAATTCAAGAACTAGTAAGCTAGTTAGCCTATCAAATTCCTAACCTAATCAAGTGAAAACTCAATGGGGCGAATTTAGTTATTAACTTGATTTTTTTACAACCTAATACAAGTGGAATAAAATAAAATGAAACTCATTAACATGTTCTAAAAAATAGTAGAAGATTACTACTATTTTGCTACAAAGGACTTCCAGAAATTCTAGATTTGTGAACTAGTAAACCAATCCAAGTAGCTTCTTGATGAAGATGAATTTTCAAAGTTGTTATAAGGATGCATAATTATTTTTACCTTTTTTGGATTGTAGATTACTGTGGTGTGGTTTCTGAGAGGAGTTCGGATTTTCCACAATGTTCATCTTTATATGGTCGATGTTTCGAGTCTAAACCCAGACTCATCATCAGGACTCTTCTACGGAGAAAAGAAGGAAAAGGGTTTGGTATAAATAACGTGTAAAATAAATTACATACATTATTTAACTCAATCTACAGTAAAATAAGCATCAATACTAAATGCAGAAATAAGAAAAACAAAAATAAGAAATGCATTGAATCAGAAGTGAAAAGAAGAAAACAAAATTATACAAAATGGTATTGAAGATCCTGGCATGGAAAAACCCAAGGATACTCAGATTCCTATGAAGGAGGTCAATCTTAAGAAGCTAAAAATGGCACCAAACTTCATTATTTGAATCAATCCAAGTACATCCCTGCTAGAAATGAAAGTGGAGCTACAAAAATACAAGTTTTCTCCACAAGAAGACTAATAAATACATCTCTCTAGATGAAAATTCGAATTTGTACTTATAAAAAAAAGATGAGGAAGCATTCTCCTTGAAAGGAGGAACATTTCCCCTCAAAAATCCCTCAAATAGTGAATCTGGATCCCAACACGAAACACATGCCTATATTTCCTCAATCACTCGAGCTCTAGAATTTGTGCAATAATTTCATAATATATTGTTGATTTATTATCCAATATTCATCCTACTATAGTATGGAGAAAGTCCCTAGATTATCTCCTCCTCCAAGTCTTCATAATTTGACCAATATTCTCACAATATTCTTCAAAAATAGATAATATTAAACACATAATATGCAATCATCTCTAAACCTTCCTAAGAACATATTAAGGAAAGAAAACATTATTAAGTGTAGAATGAGAGGTTTAATGTAGCATTCAAGTGCATGATAAAGGTTATATGGGCCTTAATTTGTGTCTAATTTAGAGGCCCAACATACGCGCTTACTAAAACTGTTGCTCATTCTCTTAGTATCCTATCCATCTTCTTGCCCTGTTGTACTTCATGCATGTTAACATATTTCATTCTCTGTTTGTTGGTCCATGTGCTCCTCCTACTTCTCTTCTTGCTACTCTTATATTTTCATTTTTTCCCCTATATTAGTTTCCCATTGAACTTCTAATGCAGGTTTAGGCTACTCTTTCTCTCAGGTGATTCTTCAATTGTAATAGTTTCTATTTGTGAGGGAAACACATTGATTTTGGTTTCTCTTCTTGTTATTTTTCTAGCACTTCTCCTTGTGAAAATAAGGATTTATTGGCTTCCACTACCTCATTACTAATTTTATTCTCATTGAAGTCCAAGACTCTTACTAATGATATGAATTCTTTGCCATGATACATCATAATATCCATCAAATTCTTATGAACACTCTTCATTAGCAATCTAAATTCTCTTTGCTCATTAAATTTTAGAATTGAAAACACTTAACAAAGAGCTCTTTATTCTTACAAAGGGAGAAATTATGGTCAATAAATGAACCAAAAGAAAGGAATGATGTGATGACCAAACTGGAGACTTGGATAACTTTCACCTTAGAGAATTTACCATGTCTGTAGCAAATCCTTTGTAGCTCTGTTTTTTTTCTTTGTACCTTGTAGAAATTAAATAACCATTATCCAACACCATAGTAGCAAATTTTTTCTCTTGTATCCCTTTGTTAACTTCATGTAGCAATATGTCTATCTCCTATAGCAGTGTTGTTCCTTCCTGTAGCAAATTTGTCCTTCGTATAGAAAATATGTTCTTCCTGTAGTAGTTTTGTTCCTCCAGTAGCAGCTTTGTTTTCGCTTGTATAAACCAACCCGAACCATGTAGGAGCTACTCCTTGCATTCCAAGAGGTGGTGGGTCAACATTTTTATTCTTTTATTGATTTTTTTGTTATTTTTTTCCTTTTTCAATTTTTTTTTGTCTTTTCTTGCATGCAAAATAAACTCAAAGTTCTTTGTGTTAACTGAGTTGATCTCCAACCACTTTTTGAACTCCATGATAACATCCCACTTTGTTAGGTATTTTTTCACTCTTACTTCATTTATCTTCCACATGTGTGGTTTTCTTTTGGAGAAAATTTAAGTGACTAGTTAGATCAGACCGAGGCTTCCTGCAATTAATTTTGGCTCTAAAAGCCTTTCCTTCTCACACTTTCAATGTTTTCTCAAGCTAGAATATGTTCGAAGGGTAAGGTTAGAGAGCTTCATACATGTGTCTTACCATGAGTTTTTTTTTTTTTTTTTTTGCAAGATGTTATATTTGTGGAAGCTTTCTTTGATGATCATGAAGCTCCACGTGATATTCTGTTCGAAGTCCTCTAGGTTTCTTTGTTGTTTTTATTGTTATTATGCTTCTCAGATGCTCTTGATGTGAGTTTTTTAGATGATCATATGTCATTTCTAAACAGAGTTAAGGTTGTTATGCATGTATTCTATAATTTGTCGAGAAATATATGTACTTTTTTAATATTTTCTTGCTGTTTAATGCTTGATGATGTAGCTATGTCCTTCATGCAGATGTTCTTTGGATCTGATGTTATTTGTTGAGTGATCAAGAATACTGCAGGAACTAACAGAAGGTATTGTATTTGCTTGAGGATCTAAGTTATCATCTACAAATTCTTCATCGTGGCTGGTTTCTAGATCTGGAACTCTAGCTATGGTCTTGTAGGGGATGTGCTGATTATTACAGGACTATGTGTCTTCCTATAGGAGTCACATAGACCCTACTATGATCACAATTTTCTTGAGGTTATTCCTATAAAAATATTGATAATTCATCATTAAATATGTTGACAATGATCATAGGCCTTTTTTGTGGTGGAAGGGATGGAAGAAGGGCTGAAAATGGGTTCTTTTCATGGACATGGATGAGAATGAGAGTGGAGAAGAGGTCAACTGGCATAGAAAATGAATGATGAAAATACGGTGGGCCTATCTCAACATTCCCTAAAGAATAAATGACCTTTTTACCTATTTCTCCAATTGGGTCTTCCTCCTGTAGCAATTTTGGTCCAACATGTAGTATTTCAGGACAACCTCTTGTAGCATAATTGTTTAATCAATATCTCTCAAATGGTAGACTGGATTGACTTGAAATTTTATGAGCATGTTTCCATCCTCGTTATGCACCTCCCCATAACAAATCTTGGCCAGTGGATGCACATATGGTGAGGAAAACTAAAAATGGATGTAAGTGATGGAGGTCGATTTCTCGAAAATCATGCATTGGAATTTGGTGAAATTGATTGAGAATGTTACCATCATCCATATGCATCTCCCCATGTAATAGCTCTGCCAATGGATGTACAATTTTTAATATATGATAAAAACATGTTTCTCCTCTATGTATTTTGGCCTCCTGTAACAAAACAGAGCCCTCCTATCTCATTTTAGGACAATGAGGAAAATTCATGAGAAAGGCTTGGGAATATGGGTGTATGTTGGAAATGGATGAGGGTGATGGATTGACATGGCCTTGGTCCTGTTGGAGCATATGAGAAAAGGAGGACAAAGCCCAAGTTTTACTTCCTTTGACTATATTTTTTACCAACTTTGTTTTTTGGTGTTAACTTGTTTTTTTTGCTTGCAAAGGTTGGAGAGCAGCGACATTCAACAGACATAAATACATGGAGAAAAGAAAATTTTCATTTTTTCATTTTGTTTTTGTTTTAGAACTACTAGCTACCTCAATGAGGTTTTCAACTAGTAGGTCTATCTAGGTGCCACAAATAAGGTTTTCGCCTAGGATCTTTTATTTTTCTCTTTCTTCTCTTTTTCCATCCCATTGACTGTCTCATGGAGTTTTCAACAATAAGCCAATCTTAGGTGCCTCAAAGGAAGTTTTCACCTTAGATTTTATTTTTCATCTTTCTTTTTTCTCATTTCATTTTATATACTACCCTACTTGAAAAAACAAAATCTCTTTCAAGTATAAGAAAACTTCCAATCGAGCCATGTGTACATCAAGATGACAGATAAATTCATGTGTACGATTCAAATATATTTCTTAGACATGTACCTGAATTTTAGAGACCAAATTCTTTGAATTTGATGATATCAAGCACTATTGAAGAAGACAGTGATGCTCGATCTTGTTGATTTTCTGGAACAAAACTTCGATATAGTTTTGATGCCCTTGGTTTTCTTTCTCATCTAGATAACTTTTCATGTCATCTTCTACCATGACATTCAAATCTTCCATATTTTTTGACTATTCTCTTGAACACATGGACGATATGAAGGTAAACATGAGGGAAATTTCTCAATATCCAATTCTAATGTCTTCTCTTCATCAAGTGCAACCCATGATTCTTTGGTATTCTCATTTGAATCTTATTTTTTTAAGTGTTGTCCTTCAATGACATCAAGAGAATATCCTTTTTAGAGTACTCTTACTGAGCTAAGATGAATACCATTTAGGTCAAGAGGAGATGTGTGGAAGTTTTGTACATCAACATTATAAGTGGGCTAAGCTACTTCCTTGTGTGGGTTTGGAAATGGTGGTACAGGTAGTTGAGTGGGAGTGGATCTTTGAGATGGATGTGGTTGCGGTTGTGGTTGTGGTGGAGGTGAATGGTAGGGATAGCACAGAGTTCGGTATGGAGAATATTGAGAAATATATTGAGGATATTGTGGATGGCTCCCACAAGTAAATTGTCGACCTCATTGCCAAGATTGGTTTTTGGGTTGAGATGACCAAGGTTTCCAAGGAAAGGGTGTGTTCCAATTACTTTGAGATGGATGTGCATAAGCTTGAAATTTTCAATTAGGTTCTTTCATGATATCAAGTTGACTAGTCTGCCATGGTCTTCTTGGAGATACATAACATAGCCGCTTTGGTGATTGACTTGCTCCATTTTCCTCTTGGTAAACTTCCTTCAACCTTGGTAATGATGGGATATATTTAATAGCATGTGATTCTTCATGGACAACACAAATGTCAACATATTTTGTTTCTTATGTTGAATTCCTACCATTTCTACTTGTTCACTTAGATTGGTAAGAAATTATGTTTTAAAGTCATCAAACAAATTTCCAAGTTTAGCTTGAATTATTGATCTTGATGTTGATTTACTTATCTAATGTTGTTTTACTTAACTCATACTAATTTGATGCTAAGTTTTCAAGTTTAGCTTGAATTATTAATCTTCATGTTGATCTTTCCATTCCTCTTGGTATGTGTTTGCATGTGTTGTCGCTCCCAGAGACAGACTCATATTGCTTACAAGACCAGTGCCTGGGAACATCTAGATTGGTGTGTCTCAGATGATTTACAGGAAACTTGAGACATCACTTATGTTCTATATATATATAGGAAATGGGTTGGTTCATTTATCCAAAGACGTAAGACATGAATTTCAAGTACTTCTTCATAGGCTCAGATCTAAAAAATATGCCTAAAAATAGTGGAGGATGAGTAGTCCAAGGGCTTACAACTTAATAAGCTTTTGCAGAGTAGATGAGAGAGGACAAAGAGAAGGAGAAACTCATCACATAGATCATAAGGCTTCAAGATTTCTACATTCAACACATAAAGCTTGAGGCATTAAGGATTTCTATACTTATTTGAGTTACAAGCATAAATAATGGATGAAGGAGGAGTTGAATGCTATGATTCATGTCTTGTAGATTTAAAGATATGATTTCAATAGTCCACATAGGTATATGCATCAACAATATTGAGACAAGTGAATATATGATATAATTACAGGCACTTTTGTTCACATATCAATACAAAAAAAATCTATGAGCAAGCTTGAAATATTTCTAACAACTATAATTGCATGAATACAAAGAAGAAATATGAACACAAAATGGGTTTTAATAGAAGGAACACATATTGTAATTATTGAAGAGGGAATCACCACCATTCCCTTGATATTTTGGAAAATAGCATGTAGTGTTTTCTATATAATTTATGAACCTTTTCTAAGTCTTTCTTTCTCCTATTTACCTGGAGAGGCAAGCAAGAACATTCATTACAAAAAAATATCTTTATTCTAGACTCAACTGTTGGGTCGACTAGCTGTCTCAGTCATAAGTGGCCATGTGGCCCAAAATATTACAAAAAAAAATGCCTAAGGAAAGAAGCCACATTACAGTACAACAAACAAATAACTATGAGATGAAAAATATACAAAGATCTCCTTACCCATCATGTGATCATCTCTGTTGTAGGAGTTGTTCTACTTAAGCCATGGCTTCTTGCACTGCTTCACCAACCTCTACCTTTTATGCCTTTATTTTATTTAGCATTGGCTCCCAGACCCATGTCACAGTAGGATTCTAATAGATCAGCCCATCCCGTGCTTTGAAGGCACCACCTGTTCTTCTTAAAACCATAATTGCCAACCCATCATGCCCTTTAAACCTTTGTCCTACACTATTGGTGCCTTGATGTAGTATAATAGTGAAGTCTCTTAGCTATGTGCTTTTTAGCTTTAAAACAAGAGAAACGATCACTTTTTGAGTTCCCCCTTAGCCCCTCTTTATTATAGCCCCTTGTGTGACTCTCCCCATGTGACCCAGGGCTAGAAATAGGGGCTTAGCCCTTTGGGCACTAAGGCTTTCAACCCCTGATCGGGGGCCTTTTCCTTTGTAACTTGAAATGCCCTTGATAGCCCCTTACACTGCATCAGCCAATATCCTCGACACGAAGACCTTATCAAATATATCGCAATAGCTTATCGCATCTAGGGTCCTTTTTCTTTGTTACTCGAAATCTCGCATCCTGGTGCTGAATGCACTTTTCCTTAAGTTTCTCCCCTAGGGAGCTATGATCGTTGATATGTGGTATAATGTCATTGTTGCCACGTGTCACCTTATGGGTGGTGACACTTGTCACCCGGAAATGTGTTAGGTCCCTATACTACTAGTGTAACCCCGTTATTGTTATTATTACAACCCCTTATTATATTGTTGTGCCCATGTAGTCCCCATATTGTTATTATTGTGCCCCATAGAAGCCCACTATTGCTATTATTGTGCCCTTACATTATTATAGTTATGTTAGCTCTAATTATATTATGACCCCTTAGACTCCTATATATAGAAAGGAGGTCATGTCATTTGTATCATCTAAGAATTGTTCATTTGTGTAATGTAAAGGAGGTTGCCCCCTCGAAGAGGCTTATTTCTAAGGCATTGATCTATCTTTTGTTTCTTTTTGTGAGCTGGTTTCATAACATTTGGTATCAGAGCTTTAGATTCTAGGGTTTCACTGTTCCAAACAGGTCATCATGGTACTGTTGCTATAAATTTTGTTTTGTGATGTTTCAGAGGCTAACAAAAAAACCCATTTAAGAAGAAATTTTGCTGAACCATGCGTCTGAACCATGCAAGCTCCAGAATTTCATCTAAAATAGGTCATCGTGGTATTTTTGATATAACCGTTTCGCTACGAAGTTTCATAAGCTAAAGAAAATTCCCATTTGAGAAGAAATCGTTCTAAATATTGGGTCTAAATTTCAGATCTTGTCTCACTATATTTTTGGATATATGATCTGAGGAAGTTAGGATTTTCGCAGACTCCTAAATTACATCCTAAACAGGTGACCTTGGGAAAATCGTCATAACTTTCTCTCTAAGCAATGAATTGAAATTTCATAAGAAGTTATAGAAATAGAATGGAATGTAGTTAGTTGTGCATAGTTTTTAGATCCGAAGGTCGAAACAGTGACACGTGGCGCATCATACAAGTTCGCTCTATGGAAACATTATATAATCAGGTCATCTTAGGAGATTGGGCATAACTCTTTCTTGGAGAATCAAATTCTGATCAAACTTGCAGGGTTAGAAAGAGGACTCAGAGGGCTACTGCAAGAGATAATTTCATAACTTTGAGATTTGAAAGTACAGTGTTACAGTCATTTCAAGATCGAGCTCTTGAAATCAAGAAAAGCAGATATGAGGAAGTTTGATGGAAAGGATCCAGTAAATTGGATACTACAGATGGAGCAATATTTTGACATACATCGTGTACCACTGTTACAAAAGGTATGTATTGCATCTTCATATTTAGAACCAAAACAATTTTTATGGTATAAAGGACTTTGTTCTCATAAACAACTTGTTATGTGATCAATTTTCACGGAGAAAATGATAGCACATTATGAGGATATAATAGCAACACCACAACAATTGGAAGAAAAAAGAGAAAAAGGGCTTTGTTACAAAGTGGAAGGCAAATTACGGCAACATGGCAGTCTACCCCTCACAACTATAAATATGGAAGTGTTGTTTCTCCTAGCCTTCCACAACCTACAAGGGTTACACCACAACAATTAGAAGAAAAAAGAAAAAAAGGGTTTTGTTACAATTGTGATCACAAATACATTAAAGGTCATAAGTGTCATGAGAAGAAATCATTTTACATTGATTGTGGAGAGGAGGAAGAAAAGGATCAAAAAATGTCAAAAGAAGAGTATATACACAGGGAACCAACCCGAGAGAAAGAAGAAATGAATCCGACCATATCTTGTAAAGCATTGGAAAGAATTACCACTCCTAAAAGTCTCAAGATAGAAGGACATATCAAGAAGAAAAAGGTTCAAGAAGAGAAAGATCACATTGAAAAAGAAGAAATGAATCCAACCATATCTTGTAATGCATTGGACGTAATTACCACTCCTAAAACTATCAATATAGAAGGACATATCAAGAAGAAAAATGTTCAAGAATTGAAAGATCACATCGAGTCTCAAGAAATCAATCCAACCATATCTTGTAATGCATTGGCAGAAATTACCACTCCTCAAACTATCAAGATAGAAGGACATATCAAGAATAAAAAGGTAATACTATTGATTGATTCGGGCAGTACCTGTTAGAAAATTGTATATCACAGAGCAATGGAACACATAGAATATTGCAAAAATATAAACACAAAAACGCATAAAACCAGAGAGACACAGATATACGTGGTTCACCTAGTTTGGGCTACGTCCACCCTAAACAGCCAGTCCTTCCTTTCTATTATCCAGCAAAGTGAAGAGTTATAACCTATAGCAGATCCAATGTAATATCCTCTATTTTCTCTCACAGTCTCGCCTCTTTGTATCTCGCTCAAAGATACACATCTATTACATAGCCTCAATACAATGCCCTCATACATAGAGAGGGGTTTCCTTATAGGGAAAAAAAACCCTAAACTAAACATAATTTCTACCGTCAAATCATCCACCTAATGAATGGTCCAGATTGACTAGAAATTACTATACTTTTACAAGGAAATTTTACATCTGTTTTTAGCTTCGAGGGTGCTACCCCCGAAACCTTCGCCACGGGACCACTATCCCTTGGACCCCCGTGGGGGGGACAAGTCCCCCCCACAACCCCCCGCGTGAAGGGGTGTACAAACTTCCTGGGGTATACATCCAGCTAAAACAAAGACCTCTAAATAATCATGCTCTACACCCAGCAATCTCCCACTTCGAGAATGATTGTAGCAACTCCACCGCTGCTTCATTTGCTGGACAATGACTCCTCTTTGGACCTATCTTTTTTCATCTTCAACATCATCCTTGAAGACCAATTGAAACTGAGCATATTCTCAGTTTCTCCCTGGTTACAACTTTTGTTAGCATATCTGCAGGATTCTGGCTAGTGTGTATCTTTTGTAGTTTCAACTCTCCATCTTCCAAAATTGATCGTATGAAATGGTACTTGAGTTGTATGTGTTTAGTCCTGGAATGAAATGTTGAGTTCCTTTCAAGATGAATGGCACTTTGGCTATCACTGTATAATGTGCCCATATCATGCTTCTTACCCAATTCACCCATAAACCTTTGTAACCAAATCATTTCTTTACTAGCCTCTGTAGTAGCAACATGCTCTGCTTCTGTTGTTGAAAGTGCAACAACACTTTGGATTTTTGAAGCCCAACTGACAATTGTTCCACCTACAGTAAATACATATCCTGTAGTGCTCCTCCTATTATCTTTGTCACCTACCATATCTGCATCAACATATCCCTGTAGAGAAATGTTTGAACCACCAAAGCATAATGCTTGATTTTTGGTACCTTTCAAATATCTGAGAATCCATTTCACTGCCATCCAATGTTTCTTTCCTAGATTGTTCATGTACCTGCTTACGACTCCCACTGCATGTGCAATATTAGGCCTTGTGCATACCATTGCATACATTAAGCTTCCAACTGGTGATGCATATGGAACTTTAGACATATAATCCATGTCTTCTTGGGACTTTAGGCACATTTCCTTACTAAGTTTGAAATGACTAGCAAAATGTGTACTAATTGGTTTTGCATTGTGCATATCAAATCTTTTCAACACCTTTTGTATGTACTCATTTTGAGACAATGTTAATTTGCGATTTTTCCTGTCTCTAGTTATTCTCATACCAAGGATTTGTTTTGCAGCTCTCAAATCCTTCATTGCAAATGAATTTGCCAATTTTCTTTTGAGCACATTTATTTCCTGCGTGTTAGATCCTGCAACAAGCATGTCATCTACATACAATAACAATATAATATAGCTGCCATCATTTTGCTTTTTCAGATAAACACAATGATCAGAGTGACATCTAGTATCACCTTGTTCAGACATAAACTTGTCAAATTTCAGATACCACTGCCTTGGAGCCTGTTTTAATCCATACAAGCTCTTCTTCAACCTGCACACAAGTTTCTCCTTCCCTTTCACTTCATATCCTTTGGCTGCTGCATATATATCTCTTCCTCCAAATCCCCATGAGAAAGGTTGTCTTTACATCTAACTGCTCAAGATGCAAATCTTCAACTGCTACTAGACTTAAAATAGTTCTGATTGAAGTCATTTTAACAACAGGAGAAAATATTTCATCAAAATCAATACCTTTCTTCTGTGCAAAACCCTTCACCACAAGTCTAGATTTGTACCTCTGTTTTCCTCCATCTTCTTCCTTCAACCTATAAACCCATTTATTCTTCAATGTATTTTTTCCTGCAGGCAACCTGACTAAATCCCAAGTCTAGTTATGCATTAAGGAGTCCATCTCTTCTTCCATGGCTACCTCCCACTTCTTCCTGCTTTCAACCTGCATTGCTTCTTCATGACATTCGGGTTCACCGGAATCAGTCAACAATAAATAATATAATGAAGGAGAGTATCGTTCAAGGGGTCTACTTATCCTGGTAGATCTTCTAACACCCCTTTCAGGTGTTTGGGGTGCCTGTTGTAGTTGTGATGGTTGTTGTTGTTGTGGTTGTTGATTATTATTATTTTCAGGCACCTTTACTTTTTCAGTGATTTCATCAAGAACTGCATATTCCTTGTTTTCCTTTTCTTTTTCCTTTTCCTGCAACTGATTCTTATACAAGACCTTTTCATTGAATATTACATCTCTGCTCCTAATGATTTTGTGATTTTCATAATCATATAAGCGATAACCAAAATCATTAACACCATATCCGATAAAGGTACATTTCTTTGACTTTGCTTCAAGCTTTGTTCTATTTTCTTTATCAATATGGACAAAGGCTTCACAACCAAAAGGCTTTAAAATAGAGTAGCTTACCTTTTTACCTGACCATGCTTCCTCTGGAACACCACCATCCAAGGAACTTGAAGGCCCTCTGTTTATTAGATAAATAACAGTATCTACAGCATCTGCCCAAAAATGTAAAGGCAATCCTGCATGCAATCTCATGCACCTTGCACGCTCCATGATTGTTTTGTTCATCCTTTTTGACACACCATTTCTTGTGGTGTTCTTGGAACTGTCTTCTCTCTGTGAATTCCATGCTCTGAACAGTACCTATCGAACTCTTTTCTACAATATTCACCTCCATTTTCTGATCTAAGACACTTCAATTTCTTTCCTGTCTCAATCTCAACCAAAGCTTTCCATTTCTTGAAAGTATCAAATACATTAAATTTATTCTTAATACAATAAATCTAAGTTTTTCTAGTTGCATCATCAATAAAAGTAACATAATAATGAGAGCCACCGAGAGATGATACCTAAGCAAGTCCCCATACATCTGTATGCACAAGCTCTAATATTTCATTCTTCTTTTCTTTCCCAACTCTAAGAAATCTGACTCTCTTCTGCTTTCCATAAATGCAATTCTCACAGAAGTCAAAATCAACATTCTTCAAACCTGGCAATAAATTCCTTGAGTGAAGAATCTTCATCCCTTTTTCACTCATGTGTCCAAGCCTATGATGCCATAATGCTGCATCTGCTCCTTTGGAAGTTAAAGCATTAACAGAGTATATTGTCCAGAGAATACCACTTGTTAGGATTCTGGACACCACATATCTCCACAGTGGTATGATATTGTCCACTTTGGGCCTAATCCCTCATGGATTTGCTTTTGTTCTTACCCCAAAAGGCCTCATACCAATGGAGATATTTTTCCATCCTTATATACCCATGATCCTCCCCACTTCTAGTCAATGTGGGACTTTGGTCGTATACCCAACAATCCTCCCCTCGAACAAAGGACTCCATCCGTCCACTCTCTACCAACCAGGATTCTCAACTCCTCTTCATCGTGTTGGGACTAGGACACGTCAATGAAGGAAGAATCCAGAGCACACTGCCTGTCTAACCAAGCTCATCCACAGATCCCATCGTGATATTACCGGGGCCCACCACCTTCGTTCGACATTCTGAGGATTCATCCACTTGGCTAACTTCGGGGCATGGCTCTGATACCACTTGTTAGGACTCTGGACACCACATATCTCCACAATGGTATGATATTGTCCACTTTGGGCCTAAGCCCTCATGGATTTGCTTTTGGACTTACCCCAAAAGGCCTCATACCAATGGAGATATTTGTCCATCCTTATATACCCATGATCCTCCCCACTTCTAGTCAATGTGGGACTATTGGTCGTATACCCAACAACATGTAACTTTTTTACTTCAATAAATAACCCAGTAATATATGTTGCAGGACTCAACTCCCATAATTATGCTGCATTGGTTCTCATCCAAGGCAACTTTTCCTATCGCGGACTTGCAAGAGTTGGAGAAATCACCATTCTCGACACTGCTGCACGCACTTATTTCACACTTTTGTTTTATTATAACTATTTACAATTTTTCTATTGAAACATAGTTGAAGAGTCAAACGGAATTTTAATTGGGAATTCATCCTACACTGCACTTGTTTGATGGTGGGATTTAGTAACATATTCACATTTCCATTTATGCGTTGCAAAATAAAAGGGGCCTACGGTCCTACGAGGCATTACATGCACCTCATTTTATTACAAATTTATTTGATCTCGAATGACGAAATCAAAGTTAGATTAAACTTTATATAAATTAATTGGTTTATATCTCATGGAAGTTGTCAAGCCATTTGTAAGGAAATTATTTATTTCATGAGAAGTTTAAGTTCGACTGACTTTTTCACACTACCGATAAGCCATTTGTAAGGAAATTATTTATTTCATGAGAAGTTTAAGTTCGACTGACTTTTTCACACTACCGACAACTAATAACACTACACTATTATGGAACCCCATCAGTTATGTCGAACTTTTCTTGTTATACGGAGCTCCGCACCTACGAAATCCGCAGTGATACTCACTATATCTTCTTTTGAGTTATTCCCAGGACCATTTTACGGATCGTTGTTTTTGCTTATATATTTTTCCACCCTTTGATCTTGAAGCTAGAGTAGTAGAAGACACCCCACGTCTAGAAGTTACTATCGATAAAAACAAATAAGTTACTATCGACAAAAATAAACTTGTGGATTAGATCAATCCACAATCCAGAGCAAGAATGACATATATCCATCACAAATCATAAACAAAGTCACATGCATAAGAAAAAAGAACCCAAGGTGCTAGTGGACATGCAATGAGTTGAGGCACAAAGTGTAAATTTGTGTGAGACTAAGTTTTAGAGGTCTGGCATGGAGCCTGAGCGGATTTTTGCAGACTTGAAGTACTTCGAGTGAAATTCTTGTTCGTGGGTGGATTGCTTCAGCCTGCATGGAATAATGACCAAATTATGTGATGGGCAAGCACAAGTAGCAAATTTGGCCATTGAATATGGAGTTGTCTACAAAGGGGAAGAATGGTGTCCATGACCAAAGGTGGTTGGAATCCAGGCAAAAATATTTCAAAAAATCTTGTAGAGGCAGTGTTTGAATCATGTTTTTGATGGTGGAAATAGATTTCAGTACCATCAAAAATATCTAGGACACCTAAAATTTTGAAATTTAACAACTATAACTTGGATTACAGAAATCCTTGCCTAATTTTCTTTAAATATCACAGAAATTCCCATAACTTTCAGAGCAACTCCTCTGCCTCGTTAGACTATGGCATTGAATATGCTCAAAAACTATTAAACTAAGTTTGCCTCGTTAGACTATGCCATTGAATATGCTCAAAAACTATTTACACTAAGTTTTTCATTTTTTACTAGACAAAATTAATAACTATATTGTTGACTAAAAAAATATGCAAAAAGTATCTTTTTTTTAACAAAATTATATGGCAAGAGTGAGGGGCATGAAAGGCATCAACAGGTTCATTCATTGCTCACTTATAAATGTTGAGTTTGACCTAAATTATGGTCAAGTGTCTATTATTTGTTGGAACAACATTGATGGCATCTCGGATTGTTGTAAAATGGTCGTTCCCTTCCTCCTTGGATACTACTATAACTCTAGATACACGCACAATTTTTTGAGACGATATGTTATTCAACAACACTGGGATATCCTTGTGTACATGGGTGTCATTCATCACATGGCGTTGAGAAATTGTAATGATAGAGTAAAATTTTAGAGAAAAGACATGAAACGATGGAAAAAGCAAAGCGAGAAGGGTTACTCTCTTATAGTTAGTCATCATGGAATAGAAAACAGGATGAGCTCGATGCAAAATGTGCAAGGAAGAAGATATTATTACACAAAACACATTATATCACAAGAGTCATATTCTCTCATGAAAGGAATCAACCGGTTCATTCGTTGCTCACTTATAAATGTTGAGTTTGACCTAAATTATGATCAAGTGTCTGGTATTCGTTGGAACAACATTGATGGCATCTCAGATTGTTGTGAAATGGTCGTTCCCTTCCTCCTTGGATACTACTATAACTCTAGATACACACAATTTTTTTTGAGACGATATGTTATTCAACAACACTGGGATATCCTTGTGTACATGGGTGTCATTCATCACATGGCGTTGAGAAATTGTAATGATAGAGTAAAATTTTAGAGAAAAGACATGAAACAATGCAAAAAGCAAAGCGAGAAGGGTTACTCTCTTATAGTTAGTCATCATTGAATACAAAATTGGACGAGCTCGATGCAAAATGTGCAAGGAAGAAGATATTATTACACAAAACACATTATATCACAAGAGTCATATTCTCTCATGAAAGGAATCAACAGGTTCATTCATTGCTCACTTATAAATGTTGAGTTTGACCTAAATTATGATCAAGTGTCTGTTATTCGTTGGAACATTGCTGGCATTTCGGATTGTTGTAAAATGGTCATCCCTTCCTCCTTGGATACTACTATAACTCTAGATACACACATAATTTTTTGAGACGATATGTTATTCAACAACACTGGGATATCCTTGTGTACATGGGTGTCATTCATCACATGGCGTTGAGAAATTGTAATGAGAGAGTAATTTTTTAGAGAAAAGACATGAAACGATGCAAAAAGCAAAGCGAGAAGGGTTACTCTCTTATAGCTAGTCATCATGGAATAGAAAACAGGACGAGCTCGATGGAAAATGTGCAAGGAAGAAGATATTCTTACACAAAACACATAGGTTTTACGCTGGAATGTCAAAATATTTCATAAAGGTTTAAATAATTTAACCAAAAACACCCATAGAAAAAGTCAAAGAAGAAGTGTGAAGTGTTGAATGAGTAGGTGGATTTCATTGTGCTGAATGCATAAGAAGTGTGTGGGGAGGCCGGAATAATGATAGATTGCAAAAAAAAATTGCCAAAACAAGGAATTCACAAATAATAATAAAATGTAGACCTTGCACTACCTTAATCAATTAATTAGCAATAGTGATAGTGACACATACTATGTTGCATTGCAACTATTAATCTAGTTGTATATAACTATGGTGTAAAAAAAAACAATTATAAAATCATGTTTTTGATTTATTTCCAATGTGAATCTTCACAACATTAATACCCTATTATATTTTTTCCTTTAAGAAAATAAGGGAAAAGTGTACTTTGTTAACTTATTGTGTTTAATATTAAAATAGATGATTTGTGATTAATTTTTATTTTTTTAACATAATTTGGAAATTTTTATTGATCAAAATATGCCCTTGAATGCATAAAAATGTCACAAGTTTACTTTTTATCGTAAATAGTTCATAGCTGACTTATAATTGGTCCAAAACCAAACCAACAAGATGTAGATAAGCATAATTACATCTAACTAGGGGAACATGGTTGTATACACCTTGTAGAATATGCCCAATATTAGGAAAAACTTGACCTTCATACTAAACTAAGTTGGAGAGAAAGAAATAGCCTACCCCAAAGAAGCCACAAGCCCTAATAGATGGTGCTTCCACATTAATAAAGTATATCAAGGGAGAGGGATACAAAGTACCCGCCTACTTGTTGTAGCTCTTCAATTTGACCCCATCGTAATCCAATTTCATCCTCCGCCTAATGATTTGCGTTTCCAGTTGTTGGTGGATAATTTGAAGCTCAGCTAAACTTTCTTGAAGATTGATGACATCACTTGGATAATCTTGAGGATCTTTTTGCTAGCCAAATGGAATGAAAATAGCCATAATCCACATTACACAAGACAAAAAATCTGCAATTCAATCATTTGATGCATGGACCTAGTGACTAAGAAGGTTAGTAGTCATAAATAAAATCTATAGTGTGTGGTAAGGCCCTTGCACCAGAGACATCAACAATAACCATCAATTTCCATGATCTAGACCATAAAAATCCGTGATTTCCATAATGAGGAGATGGGATGCGTGATTTAGCTTAATGGTTGCTTCAATTAAGATGGCTCACATGCTTTGTGGTAGTTGAACTTTTGAAAGTACCCCAAACACATCTAGGTGATGACAGTACAAGACATGATGACAGGCCTAAAGGTGAAGTGGGATTGGGCCAATATTCCACCCCAACCACTCACCATTGAATGACCAATTCAAGAGATAAAAAAGGAACAATTTAACAACATTTTCAAGCTAATCGTGAAAAGGAATGAGAGATTTATTTTGAACAAGTGGATGCCTTCCCATAATACCATCATCCTATATGTTGATAAACTTTTCATTTCATGGAACCCAAGTTATGCAAGATTAAATTAGAGGGAGAATCACTGATAAAAGCTTCCAAATTTAAAAGCCACCGCTAACCGAGAATAATGATCCAAGCACCTTCTTTTTTTCCCTTTACATATTTCTCATGGATAACCTACTTCCACTAGTCATATTGATTAGATAGGAGCCTCCAAAGAAGCTTGAATTAAAGGATTATATTCATAAAAATAGCCCCTTTACACCTAGTCCCCATAACTATTAGGACTTCTAATTGTTTCCTAGTTCACTAGATGGAACATCTTAGAATTGTATTTTATGCCTTACTAAAGGATTTTTTGTAGGTTTAACCTTGCAAAATTTAATTACTGCAAATAAATTCTTAATAAAAATAGAATGATGTAATGGAAAACACACACATTAACACAAATATTTTATCCTAAAAACCTAAAACTAGGAAGATAACCAAGAATTTTCAATATCTCTTAATGATTACATATTGTCTATATAATTCCCTCTAGGAAAAGAAAACCTAACATACATTCTACCATCAGATTTACGATCTAATGATGAACAACCGATATTAACTATGGAATTACAATACTTTACAAGGTAAAGTTTCCAAAAAAATTCTCTTTGCGGGGGAACCCTCAAAATCCCACTTCGGTGGGGTTATTTATAAAAGTGTCCTCCCCCCACCTCCCTAAGAACCCTCCATGACAACAACTTTATGGGGGTGGGGGGGAGTGAGCCCCACTATTAGGAATTATGGTCCAAACACGACTAATCATGCAAATAATATAACACATGCCCAACATTTTCCCACATGATTTCTTTGCATACAAAGGGTCATAGGAGTACATGATCAACATTCCAGGTAATAATGTCCATTATTTCTCTACACTAAGATAACTTCTCAGTGGTCACATATTTTTTTAATGAATTTGCATCATTCTTCAAAGTGTCCACCTTTTCTAGCAACACCTTCTTGCCTTCAATTATATTTCTCACAAAGTGATATTAAACATCAATATGCTTTGTCTTCGAATGATAAGTAGGGTTCTTTGTGAGGAATATTTCACTTTGACTATCATAATTTGTCCTTACAACTTGATGTACCAACCTAATACCTGAACACAATCTCTGAACCATACTACTTCCTTGCGTTCATGAGTGGCTTCCATGTATTCAAGTTTTGTAGTTGAGAGTGCCACTACAAATTGTGTTTTTCTCATCCAATTGATTTCTCCTCCAAATAGGTTGAACAAATACCCACTTGTAGATATTGTGTGAGCTACATCCCCAACCCAATCTACATCAACAAAGCCATGTATTTTCAACATTTTGCCCAATCATGGTATTCATTGGTAGCACAATCTAATTCTAGTAGTTCCATGCAAATACCTAAAAACCCTCTTAATTAATGTCCAATGTTCCTTCCCTAGTTTTGAAATACCTACTCAATACTCCGACTACATATGCAATGTATGATTTTGTACAGACCATTCCATACATCAAACTTCTAACCACACCGGCATATGGAACATGGGACAAATCCTTTTCCTCTTCTTGTGTCTCATGACACTGATCTATAAATAACTTTACACCTATAGGAATAGGGACCTTTACTGGTTTACTTTCCTGCATATTAAACTTCTACAATGTTCTCTTGACACACTTCCTTTGACTTAATAAAAGTTTCCTCTTTTCCCGATCTCTTTTAATTTCCATGCCCATAATGAAATTTAGAAAACTAAGATCCTTCATGTCAAATTTAGAGGATAATTGAGTTTTTTGGTCCTTCATATTTCACCATCATTTCCAGTTAGAAACATATCATCCACATATAAGACCAAATAAATAATGCGACCAACAACTAATTTAAAATATACATAGTGATATGCTTTGTTCCTTGTGAAGCAAAGTCCCAATCTATATGTACAAAATGTTTGATACCACATCCTTGGTGATTTCTTTAACCCATATAGTGATTTTTTCAACATGCATACCAACTCTTTATTTCCCTTAATTGCAAAGCCTTCTTGCTACTTCATGTAGATCTCTTCTTATAGATCCACATGTAGGAATGTTTTCTTCACATCCATCTATTCTACCTGAAAGTAAAAAGTAACATCAACATATAAAAAAAATCCATTAAAAACTAATTTGGCAAGAAGAGAAAAAAATCACCAAATATAATTCCTTGGACCTAGGAATAACATTTTGTTACTAACCGAGTTTGTATTTTTCCACTTTTCCTTCTATATTCAACTTATTCTTAAACACCCATTTTTTTCTAATGAGTTTTCTTCCATGTACCTACTCCACTGGAGACCAAGCTTCATTCTTGTCCAAGGTTGCCATCTATTCAACCATGGCCTTTTTCTAGGGTTTTCCATCCTTTGAATCCACTACCTCCCTAATAGTTGTAGGATCATCCTCAGTAATAAATAAAGAAAATTTTGAATGGAAATCCGGTGGAGTATAACTTTCGGGCCACCCTCTTTCCTGAACCGATCTCATCAATATTATAGTATGCATTTCAATTCATTATTTGATTTCTATTATTTTGCAGAGTATGATTCTTCATCCTTGATTTCAAATTCTATCTTCTTTGGTTATTTCTCCCTTCGTAGGACTTGACTTGTTTGATGACATCTTTCACTTCTGTAAATACCACATCTTGACTATACACAAACTTCTTAGTTTATGGATTCCAAATCTTGTAACCTTTCAAACCATCATTATAACTAATAAAGATGCAACTTTTAGATTTATGATCCAACTTAGTTTTATTTTTCTTTGGAACATGTACATATGCATCATAGATAAATACCCAAAGGGTTTTCTTATCAATCCATAGCTTGTGTGGAACCTTATCATCCAATGCTAATAAGGGTGATCTATTTACTAGGTACCATGCAATATACATTTTCTTTACCCATAATATGTCTTGTTCATCCTTTTGGTAACTCCATTTTTCCAAGGTGTATATGGAGTAGTCTTTGTCATGCTATACCACACTTCTCACATAACTATTCAATTTCCTTCGCACAAAATTATCCACCATTATCCATCCTCAACATCTCTATTTTATTATTTATATGATTTTCCTGCAGAGCCTTAAACTCTTTAAATTTTTCAGAGTTTAGATTTATTCCTAAAGAAATATATCCATGTATTCATTGAGAACTCATCTATAATTGAGACACGATACACATATTTGCCTAGTGATGGAACTGACACAGGTCCAAATACATCATTATGTACCCACTGTAATCTTCCCTCTGACCTTGTAGAACAAGAGGAGAATCTTACCCAATTCTTCTTCCCGTACAAGCAATGCACAAAATTCAAAATCCAGGAAGAAATTAGACATACCTTCTACCATACCATTATTGTGTGGTACTCAGAGGCCCTTTTCTTTGATATGTCCCTATATTTAATGCCACAATATAGTCATTTCTCTAGAAGTTGTAGGATTTTTTCCTTCTTCAGATCCACTCTTAGGAACAATGGAAATGTTGCACCCATCACTCACAATTATTCCTAACAACTTATACAAAGTTAGAATCTGAACTCCCCTTGGTAATACCATTTCTCCTCTAACAATCTTGTAGGTATCCTTTTCAAACATTGTTCTTACACCCACATCTCTCATCTTGCTTACAAAAATAATTTTTATAGCTAATCTTAGGATGTGTAGAACACCATGGAATATTCTAATCCTTCCACCTTCATGAGATTCAAATTTAATTTTCCTCCTCCCATGATTCTAACTATTGAGTCATCTCCTAAGAAAATATCACCACCATCAAATCTTTCATACTCGCAAAACCACTCCATATGAGGAGTCATATGAAAGATGCACATGAGTCAACTAGCCATGCCTCATGATCTACGTGTGTACTTGAAGAACCTAAGTACACATCTTCTCCTTCATCTGAGAAGGTTTTTTTTCTAAAAAAAGGAGAATCTTTAGGTTCCTTCCCTTTCTCAGGAATCTATATTTGTAATCTTTCTTGTAACAACCTTCTTTTCTACATCTCCAACATACCTTTACAAAATTTCTTGGAGATTTAGATCTCCCACTCAAGTACTTATTTTTATTTCTATTTTTGGAGCATCCTCTTATAAACAAGGCATCTCCATTTTGGTTTTTCATGTTTTTTCTATCTCACATCCTCCAATAATAAGGATGAAGCTATTTCATCGGAATTTAAAGTAGTTCCATTACTACCTATGGAAACAACCAAACTATCCAATGAGTGTGGTAGATAACATAACAAACTGATACACTTATGTTCATCTAAAATATTAATATCAATATATAATAGTCGACTTACCACAATATTGAAGGAATTCAGATGATTTATCACTGAGTCTCCATCATTCATCTTTAGGTTACACAAATCCTTCCACAAGGACAACTTGTTCATAAAAATCTTAGATTGATACAAATCCCCTAACTTGTCCCGCAAAGCCTTTGTTGTAGCTTCCTCTAAAACATTCAATAATAATAAATTTGAGAGACATAATTGTATTGTTCTCTTTTCCTTTCAATACAACTTGGTCTAGTCTTCTGTTGACATCCATATTGGTGCAATATTCAAATCCACTAATCTTTGTCCACCAAAAACTCTTCCTTTTTTTATCTTCCACAACTCGAAACTCTACCCATTGAATTTCTTGATCTCTATTTTTGAACTACTTTCCATTTCCTTTTCACCCCAAGAATAATTTATGTAGGTATCCTAGTATAACATGGTCTACCACAAGTCTGAGCCAAAATCCTTAGCCATAAAGGCATCCCCTTGATGCCAAAACAACTTTGATACCAAATGTAGGTTTTAACCATGTACACCTTAATTATTGTAAAAAAAATCTTAATAAAATTACAAAAGATGCAATGGAAAACATACACGTTAACAAAAATGTTTTATCCTAGAAGCCCAAAACCAAGAAAACCATCAAGAATTTTCAATATCTCTCTATGATTACATAATCGTTATACAATTCCCTCTTAAATGAGGGTTACCTACTACCGAAAAGAACCCTAACATAGCTTCTACAATTAAATATGTGATCTAATGATGATTGGTCTAGATTTTCTATGTAATTGCAATAATTTTACAAGGAAAATTTTGAAAAAACTTCACTTCTAGGGAATTTCCCCTGAAAACCCTTGCTAAGAGGGGCTCCATAAAAGTGTTGCCACCCTACTGTTAGACCCCCCATGGCAACATCTATGGGGAAAGCCCCCCTATTAGGAACTAGGGTCCAAACATGACTAATCATACAAAGAATATAACATATATCCAACACTTTTCTGAGCTCTTGGGAAATGGTTGATCTAACACTAGATGGAGTTAATAATGCAAATAATTGAAAGAGAGGGAGTGTTATGAAACCAGCTCACAAAAAGATAGAAAAGATAGATCAACGCTTTAGAAATAAGCCTCTTCGAGGGGCCAACCTCCTTTATATTACACAAATGAACAATTCTTGGATGATACAAATGAAAATACCTCCTTTCTATATATAGGAGTCGAAGAGGTCATAATATAATTAGAGTCGACATAACAATAATAATGTAAGGGCACAATAATAACAATAGTGGGATTTTATGGAGCACATTAATAACAATATGGGGACTACATGGGCACAACAATATAATAAGGGGGTTGTACTAATAACAATAAGGGGTTACACTAGTAGTATAGGGACCTAACATGCCCCTCTCCTTCAAAAAGTGTTGTCCTCAACACTTGAGTAGTTCTTGATGCTTCTGTATAAATTTTTTCCCTCCCATGTGGAATCTTCAGTGGGTAAGTTCTTCCACTTGATGAGATACTCTGAAATTGATCTATTTAGTAGCTGTTGATTTCTTGGTTCTGTGACTACTTCAAGTTCCAATATGATTTTTCCTTCCTTATTAAGTTCTTGCAATACTTTTTGAACTGGGGCATTTTGCAACTTTTGGATGAGTTCCCACTCCTTTGGGCATATGGATATCTGTAAGGCCTGAGGTTTGGAGAAACAATTTCTGGAATCAAATCAATAGCATGATCATGATCATGAATAGGTGGGAGGCCTTTGGGAGTCTCAAATACCTTGGAATGATTGTCCAAAACATTTTGGAGATTTGGAGAAATGCATGATTTTGATGTGGGATCCTCTAGTGAACATAATTGTGCAATTATGCCCCATTGTTCTTTATTTAGAAGCTTTTTCATGCTCTTAGAGTTGATTATCTTTCTCGATTTCCCTTCGATACCCCTCAACTCAACTTCCTTTCCTTCCCAAAAAATTTCAAGAACAGTTCTTGAAAATTAAAAGCTATCGTACCCAAAGATTGTAGCCATTGGACTCCTAGTAAAACATCAGCACCACCCATTGGAATGGAAAGCATTGGGCTATTCAATACATATTTTACCATGGATAGCTTGATATTATGGCATTTTCCAAAGAAATTTATGGTTCCTCCACTTGCAACCATCACTTGACACTCTGGTGCTGGATATAGGAAGCAATTCAATTCCTTGGCTACCTTACAATGAATAAAATTATGGGTACTGCCCAAACCAATCAAAACTATCACCTTTTTCTTGTTGATATGTCCTTCTATCTTGATAGTTTGAGGAGTGTTAATTTCTTCCAATACATTACAAGATATGGTCGGGTTCATTTCTTGATGCTCGATGTGATATTTCACTTCTTAAACATTTTTCTTCTTGATATGTCCTTCTATAATGATAGTTTGAGTAGTGGTAATTCCGACCAATGAATTACAAGATATGGTCAGATTAATTTCTTCTTTCTTGATGTGATATTTCACTTCTTGAACCTTTTTCTTCTTGATATGTGCTTCTATCTTTAGAGTTTGAGTGGTAATTCTTTCCAATGCTTTACAAGATATGGTCGGATTCATTTCTTTTTTCTCTAGGGTGGGTTCCTGGTGTATATCCTCTTCTTTTGATGTTTCTTGATCATTTTCTTCCTCCTCTTCATAATCTATGTAAAATAATTTATTCTTAGCACACTTATGACCTTTAGTGTATTTGTTATCACAATTGTAACAAAGGCCTTTTTCTCTTTTTCCTTCTAATTGTTGTGGTGTAAACCTTGTAGGTTGTGGAAGGCTAGGAGAAAAAACACTTCCATAATTATAGTCATGAGTGGTGGATTCCTTGTTTCCATAATTTCGCTTTCAATTTTTCTTGCCAACCTGAATTCCTTCTCCAATGAATCAGGTTCTGAAAGATGAACCTCGTGTTAAATGTTATCCTTTAAAGTCCCTATGAAGACATCAACCATTTTCTTCTCTGGAATATCATTTACCCTTATATTCAATTTTTGGAAGTCCTCAATGTGCTCTGCCATTGAACCCTTTTGTTTGAGATTTATCAATTGCTTAAAGAAGGTGCTTCTCTTTGTATCCTCATAATGTGCTATCATTTCCTCTGTGAAAATTGACCACGCGACAAGTGATTTACGAGAACAAAGCCCTTTATACCATAAAAATTGATTCAGTTCTAAATAATTAGATGCAATATGTACCTTTTGTAACAATGTTACACCATGTAGATCAAAATATTTCTCCATCTGTAGTATCCAATTTACCAGATCCTTGCCATCAAACTTCCTCATCTCGCTTTTTCTTGATTTTAGGAGCTCGATCTTGAAACGGCTATAACTCTGTAATTTTGGATCTTCCAGTTCTAAAATTGCAATCTACAGTATCCCTCCACATCCTATTTCCAATGCCACCAGTCTGATCAAAATTGGATTTTCCAAGAAAGAGTTATGCACAATCTCCCAAGATGGCCTCATTATATACCTTTTCAGAACATCAAACTTGTATGAAGTGCCACTTGTCACTTTTTTGACCTTCGGATTTGAAAAATATCCACAGAAAACTAAAGTTCGTCCTCTTTCTGTAACTTCTTACGAAATTTCATTCTGATGCTCAGAGAGAAAGTTATGACTATTTTCCCAAGGTCACATGTTTAAGATGTAATTCAAGAGTCCTTAAAAACCCTAACTTCCTCAGATCATATATCCGAAAATACAGTGAGACAAGATCTGAGATTCGGAACCGAGGTTCAGGCTGCTTTCTTCTCAAATGTTTTTTTTTTTTTTAGCTTCTGAAACTTTGTAGCGAACAAATTATAGCGAGACTTCCACGATGACCTGTTTTAGATGAAATTCTGGAGCTTGCAAAAACCCTAACTTCCTCAGATCATATCTCCGAAAATAAAGCCAGACAAGATCTGAAATTCGAACCCAAGGTCCAGCAAGATTTCTTCTCAAATGGGTTTGTTTTTTAGCTTCTGAAACATCACATAAGAAACGTTATAGCAAAAATTCCACGATGACATGTTTGGAGTAGCGAAACCCTAGAATCCAAAGCTCTGTTACCAAATGTTATGAAACTAGCTCACAAAAAAATAGAAAAGATAGACCAACGCCTTAGAAATAAGCCTCTTCGAGGGGGAAACCTCCTTTACATTACACAAATGAACAATTCTTGGATGATACAAATGACAATATCTCCTTTCTATATATAGGAGTTTAAGGGGTCATAATATAATCAGAGCCGACATAACAATAATAATGTAAGGTCACAATAATAACAATATGGGGACTAAATGGGCACAACAATATAATAATGGGGTTGTACTAATAAGAATAAGGGGTTACACTAGTAGTATAGGGACCTAATAGGGAGAACATAAGATACCTTGATTTTAAAAACATCATATGACCAACATGAATCAACCATTTGGATCTCCATCAAGAGAAATTATCTTTAAGTCTAGAAATTATAGGCTACCAAGAAGGATGAGTGAAGGGCTTACAACAAATAAGGTTGCCCAAGTACCTAAAATAGGTATAACCTTCTTGAAGCAGGAAATGAAGAACACATAATAAATTTTCTTGAGTAGTATTACTAGCATTCCATGAATATAGATGACTTTTTTCATATTAATAAATCCCTCTTAGGCATTGAAAAAACTATTCAAGGCAATCTTGAAGCAGGAAGAAATATTCACAGATGCATCAACCATCAACAATGTGTCATTAGGAAACAAAGCATAATTTAAATTTTAAGTCCTCTTACAAATTGATTGCTTGGAAGATTCTCTGTTCTTTTTTCAAAGTCAAGTTTTTGACTTAAGGATTCAACCATGATGATATATAGATGCATCAACCATCAACAATGTGTCATTAGGAAACAAAGCATAATTTAAATTTTAAGTCCTCTTACAAATTGATTGCTTGGAAGATTCTCTGTTCTTTTTTCAAAGTCAAGTTTTTGACTTAAGGATTCAACCATGATGATATATAGGAGGGGAGTGATGAAAACTTGACTAAACTAAGAGGGGGGAACCAGTTTAGTGCATTCATGGACATTTATTTATTTTCTTTAAACTCATTAACTGAACCATTAAATGATCAGATTGATATATAATGACCAACAAATTTAATATGCAAACAAAAAATAATAAGTAAACCAATAACATCATATCAACACATAAAAGAAACACATATGCACATCGGATATAAGTGGAAACCCATAAAGGGAGAAAACTGTGATCTTGTTGTTGTGATGCAAAGGAAAACTCCTAGACCCATATTACATTTGATATAGGAGGTTGTTACCTCAATTTTCTGCAAGTTGAAAAATTTCAAGAAGCTCCAACTCCCATATGCTTTTTGTAGTTTACAACCCATAGGAGGATCGTACCTCAATAAGCTCCAACCTGATATTTATCAAGCCACTACTTGAAAGGAGACTACAATGCCCTGATGCAAAGAAGAAACAACTATGTGTTGGTTTACCTCGTCATAAATTCTACTTACCTCCATCTTCATTTATGTCTCTTATTCCCTTCAAATTTTCTTCACATAAGTTTCATATGTTCCAGGTAACTAATGCATAACACCTCAATCAACTCTCAGACATTCTCCAATTCTCTAAGAAAAACCTACCTGTCCTCCAAAATCACATCTTTTATATATACAGTTTGCTGGTTGTTTTTATTCCACATAAGAATATGAAGTGAACACGCTTGACTCTCTGCCTTCCACTCATTCATTTCCAAGCTCTTCAAATTTTGAATATTAGAAAATAAATAACTTCTCCACAACATATTATTTCAACCATCTATATTGATTAGGTACATCAATATCAATCATAATACCAAAAACAACATTATAATATCACAACACATGCACACATTGCAAACATTCTCCAATGTAAAAAAATATGTACTCAACATATGAAAGAAATGTAAGGATATGTATGCAACACTCTCTAAATCCATCTATATGATCAAAGCCATCTTTTCTTCATGCCATTTCTTCAACCGCCTTGAGTCTTGTCTTGTTTTTGTTGTCATGGATTTTTTCCTTTGTCGTCATGGATTATTTCCTTTGCCTTGCATCACAACAATGGTAATGCTTTTATCTTTCATTGCATCTCTGCAACAACATCTCTTCTGAAGAATTTTCCATCACCCTTGCTCTTGTTCCTGCATATCAAACATGCCTTGCTGCAAACATTGTTTCTTTGTCAATACCTTGCATGGTCTTGTTGTTGGTATTTTATTGTTCCTTTCTCCTTTGCCTTGTTGTTATCCTTTTCCTTTGCTTCTCCTTGCCTTGCTGATGTCCTTTTCCTTTAATACTCCTTGCCTTGCTACTTCTTGCCTGTTTCTCCTTGCTCTTTCATACCTTACTCCTGCTCGTGCATACCTTGTTTCTCCTTTGCTTTTGCTGGTCTTTTGCCATCAATGACAATAATTCCATTAACTCTCCCTTTGGCATTGATGGCAGCACATTAGTCCTCCCCTTTGTTATGAGAAAAAATTATCTTTATTTCTTTAGACCTTTTCTTACTCACCATTTGACATCAATTGGAAGGGGTTTGGAGATTTATGACTTAAAAATCCAGTTAAGTAAGAGAAACAATCTTGAATAGTTCAAAGAATATATAGTTTAACATTTCGTTCCTCTTGTAGGTTTCTAAAGCTTTTTCTTTTCTTCAAAATTGGGTTTGGATCATTTTATTCGATTATAAATATGCATAGAAATTTATATTTCATTCCATTTATTTTTTCCTATATGTATTCCAGAAAATTATCATTATGTTCTTCGAACATGCCCATTGACAATAGCCTTGATGGCGATTTCAATGACTATATATTGAAACCAGCTATACCATAACACTTATAGCTCAATACCACACATTGGATACGAATTTGATCAACATAGTAGTTAATTATAGCAAAGTGAATTCTCCTCCACATGCTTGAAAGGAATGGAGCTAGTGAAAACATGTTCGATGAAGCAATTACAAAGGAAACATTTAAATCCAAGGGATTTAAAAATGTTTACCATTAATTATACTCATTCAACCATAGAATATAGAGAAGAAAATTTGATGTTTCCCAGAAAAGAAGTCAAGCAACGAAACAAAAAAAACGGGTTTACGCTGGACATCATCCACATTTTCACATATTTCACATATTTGTGAATATTCTGTATGTGAATGTTCTAGCCAGAAAATAAACTTGTAGGTATTACAACTTTGTATGACTTAAAATATGAATTGATTAATCAAATAAGTTGGATTCCATTTCTTCATCACTCTCCTCAGATTATTTATTTATCTCTTCAAGTGTAGGGCAAACCTCAGCAACAAAAACACCACTTTCACCTCCGATACCATGCAACAGGTGCAACATTAGTACCACCTCTAGAGACAACACTCAAAAAGGAGGTTTCGATGTTTCTTCTCTACAGAAGCTTGGTACAAAGACCAAGCCAATAGAGTACTATCGACACATTTTCAAAATTCACTATTGTGCTAATTTTCTTACCAGTAAAATCTGAAGTCTTGTTGGTATGTTCATAAGGTGTTTAATCTGAAATATTGCTTATATGTCCTTTATGTATGAATAGCCATAAGTCGTCTATCTGATTCACATCGATGTGGAACGCAATTGTTGTCACCCCTTACGAAACTTCAAAGTTCCAGAACTTGATGAAACCATAGCATATTCACGATTCATGAAATTCCCATAATCATCACGGGGCTCCGTTGTGTGTCAAAGAATTCTCGAAAACTGAGACAAGGAGCACTTTCATCCTCATTGTTGTGTATACTCATTTAACACATAATATTCCAATATGAAACTTCGTGAAACCATGTATGTTGTATGTAATATACACCAATATTGTATTGAAGTTTCTCCACAGTATCACCTTATCATTGTCTACGTCCAGAACTCGAAGACTAGTGGGAAACTAATCGGGACATCCTCTGCTACAAAAATCCATGCAAACCACAGTCAAGAAACAATGTTTATGCTCATTATAAATGTATCAAGAAATCACGCACAAGCGAAAACCTTAATTCATATATAACGAATGCCATATATAATATCGACCTTATAACGAACCATTATAAGACTCATAAACATCAAATTATGTCTGTTATATATAAACGTGTAGATGACCTCCAACACTGCTATATTTTATTCATCCTCTCATGAACTTATATTGCGGATCTAGTAGCTTCAACCTACATCAGAGTGTGCTCAAAACCCTAGGGAGGCCATCGAATGTTAGTTGGTGCGACACCACCATTTCAAATTTATGTTTTTCCGAGCGAACTGGAAACATCATAAGATTGAACAGATGGAATGGATCCAAATCAAGCTTGATATTTGATAGGAAAACAACTTACAACATATCAAATGGTGTCGAGGAGTTGTTTATGGACAAGCCTCTGGCATTGCTTTTCATTGAGGAATTTCAAAGGACACAAATAAAATCCTCTTCGTCATCAACCACCATATTTCTGTCGTGCGCTGTCTAATGGATAGAAATCAAGCTTCATACTTGATAGAAAAATGAATTACAACATATCAAATGGTGTCGAGGATTTGCTTATGGACAAGCCTCTGGCATTGCTTTTCAGTGAGGAATTTCAAAGGATACAAATAAAACCCTCTTCGTCATCAACCACCAAATGTCTGTCGTGCGGTGTCTATTAGCGAGACTCTACTAAAATGTAGAGTGACTTTCCATCCAAATTTTCCTGACCCTTTAATTCAGGCAACTCAATGACACAGGAAAATTTTATCACCTTAGCACCAACATTCTCCAGTCAATTGATCGTTGCGCATAACATTCCCCTCCTGTCGCAATCATATCATCAACAATAAGGACCCATTCACCAGGATGGACTGCTCCATAATAAATGTTGCTCAATGATCCCCAAGCTCATCGCTTCTCCAATAGGAAGCCTGGCATGTTAATTCTACAGATGTGACCTTCTTTGAGCTACCTTATGATACCTCCTTCAATGCGCAATAAAAATAATGTTTAACTCAGCCTCTACGCAACGCTCTCCATATATGAACCGTATAATAATTATGCTTACATAGGTGCACCATAAGAACATTGTTCCAAATGGATGCTTCCAAAAAACATTGATATATTTTTAAATTAATGTTGTGCCAACCCATAGGATGCATATATATTGCAAACTCTGTGTCATGTATAAAATAACGTTGCAACATAAACCAACTCTGTCCCATAAAAAAATAAATAAAAAGAAAAAAAAATAAAAAAAATTCTGCATAGTGTATAAACAATTGTATGGTTTCCTTTCTCTCGTCCAACACAATTGTAAACACAATTATATATTGCGGCCTTTCGTTCCATTAAAATATAACCATTGATAATGCTCACTGCACTTCATACGATCGATACCACCACCATTATAATACCAAGAACACAGAACATTGAAGCTAGAAGAACACACTATAGTCTAATACCAAACTCAAATGAGGCTGCAAATGAATGCCTTTGATAACGTTTTCAGAATGACACTCCACATGAATAAGGAATAACGATGGCTTCATAAAAATATTATAATGAAATCCAAATTAGGGCATGAGACCCTAATCGCTGCTCCATTGATCATTAAATTATGCAAATGCTATGCATAATTATTATATAAATGTTCCATATGTATTAGACATAGAAATGTTGGCATCAACGTTAGGTATTATACAAATTCTCTCCAAAGGTATTATACATTCAAATACCATTAGAAATTACACAAACGCTGGTTGAACGTTGTCATTGGCTGAAAGAAAATGCATAATGTCGTTTAATGATGCCATATATCTTTCAAATATAACGTTGGTTGAACGTTGTTTCATTTGTAATAATACACGGTGTATTGATGAATGTTGCTCCAATGACCATTTCACTGGTTTGACATCCATTGTTATCTATTCTGGCATGATGAAGCTAGTGAAACTTGCATAATGCATATCTTGTACACTTCAGATTTGGTAGGGAGAGTAACATTCCCATATAACAACGACATTGCTCCAAGTGTAGTGAAACAACACATATGGTAATCAATGTATTAAATTTTTACCACAATATGTTAATACGATTTCATTGTGAAAGCTGCAATAATTTAATATAACCATCACCTATACAACATTGTCAACCATGTTTTCACTAGAATTTATTTAACGTTGATTAATGTTGTGGCGATAACTACATTTCATAATACAACCAACGATTAGCAAATAATGCATGCCTTCCATTGTCTATTAACCCCACTTTATAACATTGTCATTACCAACCAACGTTAGGAGACCGAGCACTGCCTGTCGAGTATATATCGATATATGATGGTACAAATAACATGTAGCAAACTTAACTTCATTACAACACTCCCATAGAAATTCTGTAACAATAATAGGCCAATACATTTGGATGATATAAGTAATGTTTTTGTCCACCTGACAATGTGTTACCTATTAAAAGTTCTCTCCATTTCGATTGAGACCTGAATCCAATACAAGTAAAGTCATGAATTCATAAAGCTTAGATATTTCACTTCCACATACCGTCAAACCATGTAACGTTCCACACAGACCATCAAACCATGTAATGTTCCACACGCTTAAGATCTTGTTGATTATTTGTGAAAGCATCTCCTTCCCCTTTATTTTTTGTTTAGTTTTTTTTTCACACCGTGTCTCCTTTCACTATGTCAATTCATAATGTTCACTCTCTTACCCAGAGCTATGGTATGGCTTGCCTACACTCCCTTCCTGTCAATTGTGATTTGAAAATAAAATCCAGCACTCATATCCATCATTTTCTTTAACTTTTTAGAGTCAAATTTCATCACTTCCATTGCCAAATGTGACATTTGCATCTTCACTACTTTTATCAACATGGTTTACATTTGCACCAGTTTGTCTACATGGTTTACATTTGCACCAATTTTTCTCTTTACCTCTCTGTGGTTCAAGACATGGTTATTTATGCTTAGAATCAAGAAGGTTGAGTGGACAGTGCTTGCACCAACATTGGAGATTCATGTCATATTTTATTTTATTTCATTTTATGGCATGGGAGTCAATGATGAGTTGTATTCACTCACAACAATCTCCACTATGCTTTGTAATGTTTTTCTTTGCATTATCTAGATTCCTCGAAATTCATCCTGGATTACTAGCACCAACCTAACAATTAACAATGACCAAAGGCTTCGATTCCGAAAATTTTAAGAGAGGAAGCATGTTGAAGTCTTCAAGGAATACTAATAGGGATGCTCTCTCCCTGAGATGCTTCACATTTTATACTTGTTTCTCTATCATTGATTAGCTTCTTCATTGCTTCCTTGACTAGCTCCCCCTAAGATCAAGCTAGGTCTTTCGTTGTTCTTTATTCTTCCTCTTCCATACCTTAGTCAGCTACCTTCTTGTGTCTACATTTTCTTTTGTCTCATTGTTTGGATTTCTTGTAGTGTCCATCTTTTGTCTAGAGTTCTTTAGGGTATAGTGTAGTTTTCAATATTTGGATATGTGGGCATGATTATTACACTTATAACACCATGTGTGTCGCCAAGAAATGAAAGAAAATGCTTGTATTTTCTATTCTCCTTTTCAAAATGTTTGCAATCAACAACCTTATGTCCAATGTAATAGCCTTGGTGAAAATTCCATCTAATAAAAGTTAATAAAGGAAACATAAGACCACGTTTAAGGGACACTTATTCCAAGTTGAATGTTGGGCAAAGATACCCTAATGGACATCAATGACTGTCTGTTTTGGCGAAGGATAAGGAAAAGGAATAAAAAAGAAAAAAGGTATTTTGGCATATTTATTTATGAAAATAAAAGAAATTAGGAGAAAAGTAAGGTGAAAGGTCACATATTACATGTGAGGAGAAAATTGAAGGAAAATAATGGAAAATGAAGAAAATAGAGGCCTCATTAATAAAAAGGCTTACGAATATCAGTTGGTAACATTTTTTTAGTTCAAGTTTGGAGCTTTATCATTATTCTCTCTCACTCTTGGTCACTTAGAGTTTTCTTGGAGTGCTCTAGCTTTGGATCAAGGAAGGAAAATAAATTGAAGGAAAAAGAAGGAAAGCAAGGATTAAGGACGGAAGAGTAGGATCAAGTAGCTTCACCAAGAATACCTATAGGTGACTTTTTGCATGTGTGATTTCCTAGCTGGTTTGGACATGCATGGCTTTGCATGTTGGTGTATGGTTCTCTTGTTGTTGGTGGCATGGTTTTACCTAGTTATGAAAGATGTTTTCAGACTAGCCTTGCGCTCTTCTGGATGCCATGGTATGTTAGGATGTTTATCTCAGTTTTGAGCTTTGGTTTGTTGGATGGATTTCAAAATCTGGGGTGAAGGTGGTCTCAAGTTTCATTCCCAAAGGCCTAGAAATCCCTTGACCGATTATGGCGAGATACATGGTAAAGCCCGAGGGAAAAGTCTCAGTTTAGGGCCTAGTGATCTAGGTTTGGAATATGGTAAATCCTGAGAGACTGGTCTCAGGTTAGGGCCTAGTGATTCAGGATTGGATTGCAGTAAATCCCAAGAGACAAGGAGATGAAAAATTCCTCAAGAATAGTAATGGATTCCAGATGGAATTCCAAGTTCAGTTTGGTTGTGATCGGAGCACTAGTTTTGGTGTGATCATAGTTTGATGAGGGTGGAGGTTGTTTAACTTCTGGATTCCCTTGGTTTTTTTTGGATTGGTTGTTCTATGAGATCCCACATTCATGATTGGAATATGGCACGAGGGTGACTGACTTAAGGAGAGATTTGGTTTAGCCATGTATATGGTTGGGTGGTATGTGGAAGACTTAAACCTGGTCGGATTTGCCTATTATTAATAAAAGTTAGGTTCTCTTACTTTGGCTCTTGTTTATATTTGAATTTAATGGTTTTCATATCTCTTATATTTATATGGTTTTATTCTGGTTATAAGCATGGTTATATGGTTGATCCATGTCATGGTTATTTCATGTATTTACTTGTAGCTGTTAAATGGGTGGATGTAAGAACTAATTGATGTTATAACACTTCAATGGAGAAGGGGGTGATCCTTCTGGTTATGTTTCATAAACCCTTTCAGTCATTTATGCTATGTCTTGTATCCTAGACCTATAGTTTGCATTGATGCCAAGTGTTTGGCAGAATGTCAGTCTCGGTTGGGGATGCTCAAGCCTAGTCCTGAGGTTGATTTTTTATTTTTTTATCTTGTCATCATGTATTTGATGGATTCTTAAGGTTATAACAAGTTATGGGTAGAGGTCGGGATTGTGGGCTAGAAAAGTTGCTCAAATCTTGGGGACGCTGACACAAGCCTGCTGAAAAGAGTCTAGGGATGTTGCCACATAGGTCTGTGAGAGTGAATTTGGCTTTTGGTCGATATCTTACCTATAACATGAGAGTGACTAGTGTTTAAAAGGCTTAAATTATCAGTGGGACTCAAGGACAAGATGTCTCAATGGATGACATGTCTTTTGAGGGTGTTGTTGTTGATGTGGAGGGGTTTGTTTAAGGTGTTCTGCCGATTCCATTTTCTTAAGGTCACCAAGGAAGTTGAATTGATTATAGTAGCCTCTCTCATCACATGTTTACCCTGGTTGGTCAGTTGATTGGGTAGACCTACAAGGAGGGAATGTTACAGATTGGTATAAGATTGTGGTTGTGCTCCTTGGGTGAAGGTTTTGGTTATGCATGCATGTCAGTGGCATGTGTGTCTCTTACATTTGCATCCATGTGATTTTTGCATTACATAATGATTGATCATGATTGTAATAAGGTTATCATGAGGAACTTGATTTGATTTTGTGGGATGCATCGTTGAAAGTATATAACTGGTTGCATATGGTTATATTTCGCTTACATGTTTATTATATGTCGCTTGACTAAATCCTTGTATATTAGGTGCATTCATGAATGTTTTGATTACATGTATCAGTCTTGTAGGTTGATTACAAGAATTGATCACTTATGCTTGATTACATGCGTTTATGCATATGTGTAGTGGATTAAGTATTGCTTATGCATGTTGATGGTTGCATATGGAAATGTGTACAATGGAGTAATGTTTGTTGTCATGCATGAGGTCATAGTATGCATTGTTCATATGGCCTTGCATTGATGATTGGACCCTAGCTAGAATGATGTTTATGTGTTGATACACTTATTCAATATATGTCTATATGTTGGTATGTTTATGTTATACATGTATCACGTTGATTTAATGATCTTGCAGACAAGGTATCATCCCAAAATTATTATAAGGTGGATTGGTTTATTATGATTTGGCTTAGCTAACATAGTATGCCTTGCAGGAAATAGATCAGATGGCTAGCAAGGTGGTAGACTACACAAAATCTCCCTATGCATCAGATGGGCAACTTGGTGCGGGGCACTCTTCTGACTTGGAAGATACATTGCTAAGTCTAAAGGAATAAATAAGGAGTTGCAAAGTAGATAATGACAAAATCATGCAAGCACAAGAGAAACAAGCATAGGTGAATGTGAAACTACTTCAGAGTTTGTCATATTTGTAGCGACAAGGGACACTTCGGATCAGCCATGGACATGAGGACATAACTAATGGGGCATATGATATTAGGTCTCCTAGTAGAGACAAGTCATATTTATTTGAAACGATGAGAGATGGAAGGTTATTGGACACTCCGGATAAGAGAGGTGATTGACACCAGTACTATTCGAGTTCTGGCACTGACAGGTATCATGATTGTCATCATTATCATCCTTACAGGAGGAGTGATAGGGGATACTTTCCATATGAGTTTAAGAAGGAAAATCCAACTACCTTTGTTGGAGAGATAAAGAAATTGCAAGATGCGGAGGCCTGGGTGCTTGGTATGAAAAAATTCTTCTGATTGCATGATTATTCAGAAAACATGAAAGAAAATATAAGTGCTTTCAGTCTCAAAGGTAAAGTGGATATTTGGTGGGAAGACGTGAAGAATTTCAAACATATACATGAGGAATATTTGACTTGGAAAGCATTTGAAAAGCTCTTCAAGAATAATTACTTGTTGGAGAGGTACTATGATGACAGAGCTAAGGAGTTTTATGAGTTGTGGATGGGTTCTATGACAAATGAGGAGTATACTAGCAAGTTTTTGGAGTTGTTGAGATATGTGCTTTACCTCGGGGAGGAGAAGGCCAAGGTTCAGATATTCATCAGTGGATTTCTAGTTGCATATAGAGACCATATTGATTTCGATGAACCTAGATCATTGGTTGAGGCCATCTGAAAGTTGAATTATGAGCAGTCAAAGCACAAAGTTGAGCCTATGCACGAATTGAAAAGAAATGATAAAGCTAAAGGAAAATGGACACCAAAGAGAGGAAGACCTCAATATGAAAGTGAGAAAGAAAATGTAGTTCCTTACAAGAGATTGAATAAAACTAAGAAGGGATGTGGAGAATAGCAGGCTAGAGGCAGTGGTAGGGAACCATTGCAGTGTTGGATATGTGGTAAGGATCATCGTACGAGGGATTGTCCATAGTATCAGAGTGGTGGTAGACCCCAGATCTACAGTGCTCAGGAGGCACATACAATTGGTGATGTTGGTCATAGCATTCCTCGGATCTATGCAGTTGTGGACAATAGGCAGGTGGAAAATCAGGCATTGATCACTGAGATGGATAGTAAGATTTATGATCAAGTTGTTTCTATTTTGATTGATCCTAAATCTAACTATAGTTATATTAATCCTGACCTGGTGGATAAGTGTGGTTTGAGAAAAGAAGTGCATGCAAAATCTTGGTTGGCACAGTTGGCTATAGGTACAAAGAAGCGAGTTCACCATTAGCTGAGAGCTTGCGCATTTGATCTAAATAGTATGGCTACAATAGCACACTTAAATGTATTTCCATTGGGATCATATAATATGCTTTTGGGGATGGATTGGCTATATATTCACAGGACCAAAGTGTATTTCTTTGACAAGGTCACTGAGTGTGTGGATGCTAGTGGGGAAAAGAGGACTTTGTAGGGAAAGAAGAAGCCTACATCAATGAGGATGGTTACCACTATGCAGGCTATGCGTAGTTGTAGAAAAGGTTGTGTGATTTTTACAGTACACATTTTCTAGTGACAAGTGTAAGGAGTTTGAGGATGCGTATGTGTTAAGAAGGTACCCATTTTTGCAGTAGTTTTAGAATGTATTTCCTGAGGACATTACAAAGTTTCTACCTCCCAGGGAGGTAGGCATTTCTACTGAGTTGGTGCCAAGGGTAGCTCCAACATGAAAACAACTTTACAAGATAAGCACACTTGAGTTGGTTGAGTTAAAGTTGCAGCTAAAGGAAATGTTGGACAAGGGGTACATTAGGTTGAGTGTATCACCTTGGGGTGCACCACTGTTTTTCGTAAAGAAGAAATATGGTACTCTTAGATTGTCCATTGACTACATGTAGCTAAACAAGGTAATGATAAAGAATAGGTACCCATTGCTGAGGATTGATGATTTGTTTGATCAGTTGAAGGGGGCATCCGTGTTTTCTAAGATCGACTTGGGATTGGGATACCATCAGGTACACATCAAGGAAGAGGATATCTTTGACTGCGTTCAGGACTAGGTATGGGAATTATGAGTTTGTTGTTGTACCATTCGGTTTGAATAATTCTCTAGCCACATTTATGTGTTTGATGAATAATGTGTTGCGTACTTATATAGACAAGTTTGTTATTGTATTCATTGATGATATACTGGTATATTCTAAGAATGAGAAAGAACATGCCGATAATCTAGTAACAATGTTGAAATTTCTAATAAAGCATCAATTATATGCTAAACTTAGCAAGTGCAGCTTCTTTCAGATTGGGGTACAATACTTGGGGCATGTTGTCTCCAATGATGGCATAACAGTAGATCTAGAAACGATAAGAGTTATCATGGAGTGGGAAACTCCTAAGAATGTGAATAAGGTGAGATCATTCATGGAATTTTCAAGTTAATACAGGAGATTCATCAGGAACTTCTCACACATTGCATATCCTATCACATCATTACAATGGAAAGGTAAGAAGTTAGAATGGAAAAAAGAATGTGAGGTTAGTTTTGAGCATCTTAAGTAGTTGTTGACACATGCACCAAGTGCTAATGATTGTGGATCCAAACAAGGAGTTTGTAGTATGTACATATTCTTTCAAGAGAGGACTTGGTGGAGTTCTCATGCAAGAAGGAAAGGTAGTGTGCTATGACTCACGAAAACTAAATGAGCATGAGCAGAACTATCCAACACATGATCTTGAGATAGAAATGATTATACATGCATTGAAGATGTGGAGGCACTATCTTCTTGGCAGGTGGTTTACATTGATGATTAATCACAGCGGGTTGAGATATTTGTTTTACTAATCTAATCTAAATGCCAAACAAGCTAGATGGTTAGCTACCCTAAGTGAGTTCGACTACGAGATCAGATACATCAAAAGGAAGGAGAACTGAGTTGTAGATGATGTTAGAAGGAAGGTATAGGTAAACCACATACGATCTATGAGCTCTTACGGGATAGAGTTACAGGATAGGATCTTGTAGGCAGGACAATAAGATGACAAATACGTGGAGATTATGCATATGTTTGATCCAAAATGGATTTTGGATAGAGTTCTAAGTCTAAGTGTTCCTCACAAAGGAAAATGGAATTCCAAGGATGTTCCCCTGCAGAGATATTTTCCTTTTGAATCTAATGCAACTTGAATGGGCTAAAATGGACTTCGAAGGCAGAAGTTATAGCAGAAAGAAGTTGTGATCCAAATGGATCCTAGAACACTCTCTAAGTTTTCATCAACTCTTTAAAATTATGCCAAAAGATTCAAATTCTTATAAAGATCAAGCTATCGGAGGAATCCTCATGACAGTTATGAATGGAGATCAGTGCGGATCAACGAGGGCCATCGATCTAGTGCGCAGAGTGGCAAACCATGGTAATGCGCACTGACACCAACCAACAAATGTAGGGAAAAATCTGAGCAACGAAGTAGTTTCTGATATGTGAATTGCATATCGCAAGGCAAACCTCTCAGTGAAGAGAATCCCCGAGCACCTGGGCCCGAAATATTATGAAATGTGGAAAAGTAATTAATTCGGTTCCATTGGAGCAGGATTCCACAAAACCGATAGGATATCGGAAGGGCTCAAGGCGATAAGCGATTTCAACCAAGTTCCACCCGATACCACACATCAATTGCCACGTGTCCAACGGAAGAGAGAAAAAACTGCTCACATTGGACGAGCAACCATCAAGCTACTCAACTGCCTGATATGAGCGACCACCATAGGATTTGGTGGGCCCAGATTAACGGCAGAGACGCGTTCCGATGGATGATCAGATTTGACGGGGCCAATAGGCAGAGTTGTATAGGATTTGAAGTCCGATATGGATGATGAGATGGCAAAAGATTCATGTTTCGCAGGCATTCTTGGAGAAAATGGAAATAACGATCATTCAAACATGTTCAAGAGAATTGACACTCATTCGTTACAGAATAGGTGGCCACCACCCTGTGAAGCGTTATACAGCGACTGTAAACGTTGAAAGAAGGGATTCAGATGGATAGAGGTAGGGAACCAGAAAGCCGAGAAGCAAAAATGAACAACCACGAAGCAAATGGATTTAAAGCAACATACTGACAAAGAGAGAAGATATAGCAACAAGAGAGTGGTAAGCCGAAAGTAGAGAGAAGAAGGTGAGCTGATCTACAGAAGTAAAGGTAGCATCGAGATGGAGTTAAGACAGAGACAGAGAGAGAAGGCTTGAGAGTTTCAAGCGAACTCCTCTGCATGCCCATCATGTATTGAGTCTCAGAATGGGCTCATACTATTGTAACGAATAGAGACAGAGAGTCAGTGAGGAGTCTGTGTACTCCTGAGAGACTTGGGGGATCTAAGCACAATATTACTGATTTGTATATATTGTGTGAGACTCAAATTGAGCTCACTATTGTAAAAACTATACTTTGAAGACATAATAGAGAGGCCGAGAGAGAGAGCTCAAAGAAGCTAGAGCCGAAAAGCCAAAGCTAGAGTTGAGAGTCGAGAGCCAGAGCCGAGAGACAAAGGGTGGAGAGCCTCAAGAGCCAGGGATAAGATGGTGTTCTAAGCCCACTAAGTTCTGTGTAAACCAATGGATTTGAGCGTGGAGCTTGTAAAAGAACTATTTCCATAATCCCAGAGAGCCTAGTTAAGTTGACTAGAGCTCAAGGAGACATAACACAAGACTTTTGGGTGAAATCCATATTAAAATTGTTGTCTTATGTGTGATGTTCATTTGCTGCATTGTTCCACTATTATATGTTTTATATCAGTTTGAGAAAATCAATTTACAACACATAGATAATTTAAAACAAACATAAGCATACACCTTATTGTCAAGCACATTATTAATTCTGAATTGGTTTATCATAGTTGTCTTAGGGATATTTAAGCTTTGGAAGTGGGAGAGGTTCTTGTAAGCTCACAAGAAGCCTTTAGTGTCCCATTTTCAGATCAGGTGGAATCAAAACTTAAGATTGGTTAGCCCCACCTTTAAAGAAGGTGATATCAAAGTTGGGTATACCAAAGCAAGTGGTATCAGTTCAGAATGCTTGAGTGATAGAACAAAGATTGCTTGTCTGAAAGGTGTTTGGGCAGTCAAGGATTGATTGTCTGATTGATGTATGCTTGTTTTCAGACTGAATATTTTCTGAGTTTGTAGAGTTGAAGGGAAATCTATTGATAGCTCAGTCCAGGAAGGACAAGAAGGAAAAAGGGCTGAGGGCATTTTTCTATCCCAAATGACCTCAAGTTAATCCTTAATGCACAAGAGGTTTGTTGCAAAAGGTTTCTTGAATAAGCTCTTTATTAATCTTGTTTGAATTTCTTTTGTTTGTTAGCATAATGACAACTTCTACAGGTGTATCCTCAAATTCCTCCTTCATCACAAGACTCTTTGATGGAGACATGAAGCAAGACTTGTTCATCATGATGGACAAGGTGAGAGAAATGTATGAGGATGGAAGGAAGGGCAACATACTTAGAGAGTAGTTGAATTCCATGAAGGAAGAGAAGCAGTTTCTTTCCGACCAATTGCAGGAAGTTGAGAGGCAAATTCATATTGCAAATATGAACCTGAAAAGGATGCATGAGCTGGAGTCACAGCTCTTTGTTGCCAAAGAAGCCTTGGTCAAGTATCAACTTGAAGAAGAGTTAAACCATTCCAGTTTATCTTCAAATTCCTCTAAGAATTCTTATATTGATTCTTTTGAAAAACATACTAGAGGCATAGGTTCCAAGCTAATGTCCAATATGCGCTATGAAGGAAAAGGCTTGGGCAAGCATGCACAAAGTATTGTTCAACCAATAATGGTTGAGGAAAGGCCTAAGTATTTGGGTCTTGGTTATGGATAGTCTTATGGAGAGAGTTCCAAAGCTTCCATGAAGGCCATTGAAACAGTTCCAAGAAGGAGTTTCATTGCAGATCCTCTACCTCAAGAGTGTGAAGATTTTATTCAAGAGGAATGCAATGGCTTGAAACATCAGTTGCAGGATGTAGGTGTTCATAAGCACACACTTGAACCAGAGAGTTGTGGAAACTATGAAAGCCTTGAAGAGATTGATGGTGTTCCAAAGGAAGCCACTTCTTCATGTGCTTCACCTCCTCATGAAGGCATTAAAGGTGAAAGAGGCAGGTATAAATCTAGTTCTAATCACATTCCTTTTGATTTTGCAAAGCATGATAAATTTCCACATAGATATGGGAAAAGAATTGCATGTTCCTTTTGTGGTTTGGATAACCATAATGTTCCTAGATGTTGGAAGAGAATGGCCACATACAAAAAACTTTTGAAGCAAAAGAAGCAAAAATCCAGAGGTCCACTGGATAAGGCAAATCATGTTGTCAAGAGGATACACATGTGTTGCACTTACTGCCATAAGCAAGGGCATCTTGCTGAAAGGTGTTGGACTCTGAATCCAACAATGCTTCCACAAAAGCTGAAGAAAGTGGAAAGAGAAGATGGCAGAAATGGAAAGGAATTTTCCATGGATGATGTGTCTCAAGATGATTCACATGTTGATGTTGATGTGTAGATAAAGGAAATACCTTCGAAATGGATTGATTTCTACCAAGAAGGTGAATGGAAAAAGTTGAGTAGGAAACTCACTTTGTTGCTGTAACGTTACATTTCATTTCATTTTCGAAAGTAAAGTGTGCTTAAGTGAAAGTTGAAGGATGAAATGCATGATGGGCATGAACACAGGGATGTTGATGTTTTCCTTGTATTTGAACATGTATGTGTAATTAACTTGAAGGGTTGATTTCTTTGTTGTAAACATGCATGTAATGTTGACTTGGGAAAAGTTAACTTGGTATCCAAGATGGAGATAATGATGAAGTGTTTCATCTTTTGAAAAAGAGTCTTAATGGTCTTTTTATACATGCTTGACTTGAAGGGTCATTTGTTTTAAAGGCGTGTGTTAGAGCCTAGATTTACCTCAGGCTGAAAAGGTAAGCTTCTAGGTCCACATCAAACCACAGTCAGCCTGGTAGCTAGCCCTACTAGGTCACGAGAGGGCTCTCTCCGGGTCAATCTCAGCTAATTATGATCACTAAGGGATTGAGATGACTAAAATAACTGCTAATCTTAGGCTAGGTATAGATGTAAAGGAGTTTTTGTTTGATAAAATGGGGTTTTTGTGGGCTCAAAGGGAAAGGAAAATTTTGGGTGTAGGGAATGAGGCACAGTCTTGCAGGGATTTCGATGGGGCAAGGTAGACAACTGTAATTGGCACTATAAATCAAGTGAGGTGGATGGATCAGATGGAGGAAGAGTTGAAGAGGGAAAGGGAAGCCATGGATCCTCTCCAAATAGTGGAAAACATTAAAGACTAAACCAAACTTCAAGTAGAGCACTGCAATTCTCAATGTATTCTACTTACACTCTTGTTTGTTTAGCTGAGAATAAATAAAGGGAAATGATACATATAACACATGAATAAAATCACAAAGACATAAGAAAATATTGTACCAAAATAAATGCCACATGGATCCCAAAGAATGCTGCAAATCCTAGTCTCAATTTCTTAGCCAAAATACTGATGTGAATGTACAATGAAGCTCAAGGCTTTTCTCAAGAGTCCAACCCTAAAAATGACTGAGAAATTACATGATGTAGACAAGAATAACTCCTTCCCATGCCTCTAGGGGTCGAGCTCATCATTCTAGGAGCTGTTTCAACCATATCTAAACAAGGAACTGAAAAATAGGCAATGAAACAACTTGCCTCTATATGAAAGGAAATTGATTCATTCACTATCTTTTCACTTTCTAGTGAATGAATCTACATGGATGAGTAACAATGTGCAATAATTACATCAAGGTCATGAATTTACATCAAGATAAATCAAGATCTACATGAAAAAGTGAAGCTAGTCAAAACTAGGTGAAATTATGAGCTGCTAAGTGAAAAATAGGCCAAATTTCCCTATGCGCCACGCCTGAAATCTCTATGCGTAACACAACTTTTAGGCTGATTTTGAGGGCCTTCCAAAATTCCAAATTGTGCTCACGATATCTCGTTGGAAAGCCCTGCCCGTCTGCTTTCCAACCCAAGTGGAATTTCTGGATTTGGTGTCCATTTGCCCCTCCAAAAATCCAATCTCCCAACACTGCTTCCTGTGGGTGCAAAAGGTGGCAGAAAGGTCATTGTTTGTGTGTTTTTGACCCTTTAGGCAACCTAGAACTTGATTAAATCCTTAGGTAATTCATGAGAATGCATAAATTTTCTCAAAAAATCCATAAATGCAAAGTTTTCCTCCAGAGGATCTCCCAATTATAAGCGCGTGCCAAGTGGCGCTACGCGTTGGGCAGGAAAATCTGTTTGAAGCTAAAAAATTGATAATTGACAAAATTTTCTCCAAATTTTCTGAATTTTGGAATGAAGGTCCATCATCAAGTATTATTCTCAGCCAAAGAAGCTTCGGCCAAGATCATGTCTTTTCACACCTCCTCGATTCCTTCTTCATCTATGTCGCCTGAGGTGAAAATGAAGAGTTTGGTGCTTTATTTTATTTTGCCAAATGTGTCAAAGTCAAATGAGGGACTCTGGGAAAAAATGGGCAGTGAGAATGATGGAGTTTGTCAAGTGAGATTTAAAATGTGAGGACAGTCACTTGACTGCTTGGGGACTTGAGGATTTTATAAGTGAAATGAGAGAAGGAGAGTGATAGGGAATGGTAGGGTTTAGGAATAGGGATAATAGAACTTAGGAATAAGTGATTTCATATGTTAGGGAATAAGGGATTGAAAAATGATAATATGACAGTGAAGGGGAAAGGAACCATAGGAAAGGAATGAGATTTTAAATACTTGGCACCAACGTCAAATTTTAACACTCAAATTCAAACCTTAAGAGGCAGTTTTTATCAAAATGAGAGGGTTTATGTTTTCAACTTTTAAACTTTCATATTCTTCCCTCCAAACAACACCAAACACAAGCCAATAGCAATTCACAACCTTACAAACTTACTTGGCACGAGGAAAACTGAGTTGGTTTGAAATTTTTGGAAGCAATGACGAAATTTTGCTTGTCGGCCCTGTGCGCCGCGCGCACAACCCAGTGCACTGCACAGGCTGTATGTGTTGCGCACATTCAATTTAACACTGTGAATGGTGGCTCTATCCGCTGTGACTACCGAGTGCGCCACGAATACCTCCCAATGTGTCGCGACGGCTGGCTTCACCACAGTTTTGGCTTTTCACACTGACTTTTGCTTCCTCCATGATTTTTCTTTGTTTCACTGATGTCTTTGGCATGTAATTGGATTATTGAAACACAAAAATATCTCTTATGGCATGAACTTTGATTTTTTATTTGAAGAAAACCCACTGTTTGAAAACTTTGGCACTTTTACAAAAGAATTCTATTTTTGTTTCCTTGTGATTTTTTGAACTGATGATGAATCTCTTTGTCTATTCTGTAGGGATGGATGTCATTGGATTTGGCAGAGGTGACCAGGGTTGTGCCTCAAAGACTTTACAACTGAAACAACTTTGAAAATCACATGGTATTTATTACAAAAGACGAAATTTGACGATTTTTCTTCAAAACAGAGTTTTGAAGAAAAGTCACGATCGAGCATTATTACGATGAAATTTTGCAATGGAAACTTATTTCGAAACTTCCTCATGTGCTTGCTGGCATTATTAGTCATTTTTAAGACTAAACTTGTGAAACCCTAGACCTAATGACTAAAATGACTCCTTGTTGACCATGAGACCAAACAAGACTGTACATGACTTTAAAATTGACCTTGATGAGCAAACATAGACCAACAGGTACATGACATGAGGGAGATGAGTGACAAGATCCTTCCGTCAGAAGATTGATGCTCCTAATGGAATGCAAATGACTGAACATGAATGAGATCCCTAAAATAAAATGCAACAAAAGAGATTTTGATCTCTGACGGAGGGCTAAAGAGACCGACTCTAACAACGTGTTTTGTGGGCTTGTTATCCAGTCCACCATTTGGTTGTAGATGTAAAACATATAGCTTTTCAAACATGTACAAATGAGACTTTTGTGAAGCAGATGTACTTCACATTTGTTTTAGCCACCTTAGATCAATGATCAAGGTAGAAAAGTTCAAGCTACCTTCTGTGACCATCTTAGCAAGAGCTCTGCAGGAAGGCAGTTCTTCTTAGGAGGACCAGCACATCCAGGAAGGAGAATGGTCAAAGACTTTGGTTCAAAGGCACTATGCAAGGCAAGTGTATGAAGGCTGAAAGAAGAGGGTGTTGTTACTTCCATTTACTATTCAGATCAGTATATCAATCTTTTGGAGACCAAAAGTTCTTTAGTGGGAAGGCGTGATCCAAAATGGATTTTGGATAGACTTTTAAGTCTAAGTGTTCCTCACAGAGGAAAATGGAAGTCCAAGAATGTTCCTGGAAATAGCCCCATTGTAGAGATCTTTTCCTTCTAAATCTAATGCAACTTGAATGGGCTAAAATGGACTTTGGAGGCAAAAGTTATAGCAAAAATAAGTTGTGATCCAAATGGAACCTAGAACACTCTCTAAGTTTTCATGAACTCTTTAAAATTATGGCAAATGATTCAAAGTCTAATACATATCAAGCTATCATAGGAATCCTCATGACAGTTGCGAATGGTGATCAGTGTGGATCAACGAGGGCCATCGATCTAACACGTAGAGTGGTAGACCGTGGTAATGCACACTGACATCAACCGACAAATGCAGGGACAAATCTGAGCAACATAGGTAGTTTTTGATATGCAAATCACATATCAGGGCAAACCTCTCAATGAAGAGAAGCCCCGAGCACTTGGGCCTGAAATATTATGAAATTTGAAAAAGTAATTAATTCGGTTCTGTTAGAGCGGGATTCCACAAAACCAATAGGATATCGGAAGGGCTTGAGGTGGTAAGTGGTTTCAACCAAGTTCCGCTCGATGCCACACATCGATTTCCATGCATCTAGTTTAAGAGAGAGAAAACCACTCACAATCGGACAGGTAACCATTGAGCTACTCAACTGCCCGATATGAGCGACCATTGTAGGATTTGTGGGGCCCAGATCAATGAGGGAGACGTGTTCCGATGGATGACAAAATTTAACACGGTCAACAAGTAGAGTTGTATAGGATTTGAAGTCCGATATGGACGATGAGTTGGTGGAAGATTTGTGTTTTGTGGGCATTCTTGGAGCAAATGGAAATAACGACCGTTCAAACATGTTCAAGAGAACTGACACTCATCCGTTATAGAATAGGTGGCCACCACCCTGTGAAGCGTTATACAACGACTGTAAATGCTGAAAGAAGGGATTCAAATGAATAGAGGTAGGCAACTAGAAAGCCGAGACGCGGAAACAAACTACAGGAAGTAGATGGCTTTAAAGCCATAGACTAACAAAGAGAGAAGATATAGTAGTAAGAGAGCGGTAAGCCAAAAGCAGAGAGAAGAAGTTGAGCTGATTTGCAGAAGCAAAGGCAACATCGAGCCGGAGTTAAGACAAAGATAGAGAGAGAAGGCTTGAGAGGTTCAAGCAAACTCCTCTGCATGCCTATCATGTATTGAGTCTTAGATTGAGCTCATACTATTGTAACCAACAAAGACAGAGAGTCAGTTAGGAGAGTCTATGTACTCCTGAGAGACTTGAGGGATCCAAGTACAATCTTACTAATTTGTATCTATTGTGTGAGACTCAAATTGAGCTCACTATTGTAAAAACTCTGTTTTGAAGACATAATAGAGAGGCTGAGAGAGAGAGAGCTCAGAGAAGCTAGAGCCGAAAAGCTAGAGTCAGAGTCGAGAGCCAAAGCTAGAGCCAGAGCTGAGAGCCAAAGGATCGAGAGTTTCAAGAGCCAGGGATAAGATGGTGTTCTAAGCCCACTGAGTTCTATGTAAACCAGTGGAGTTGAGCATGGAGCTTGTAAAAGAACTATTGCCATAATCCCAAAGAGCCTAGTTAAGTTGACTAGAGCTCAAGGAGACGTAGCCCAAGAGTTTTGGGTGAAATCCATACTAAACTTGTTGTCTTATGTGTGATGTTCATTTGCTGCATTGTTCCACTGTTATATGTTTTATATCAGTTTGAGCAAATCAATTTACAACACACAGATAATTTAAAACAAACATAAGCATACACCTTATTGTCAAGCACATTATTAATTCCGCATTGGTTAATCATAGTTGTCTTAGGGATATTTAAGCTTTGGAAGTGGGAGAGGTTCTTGTAAGCTCATAAGAAGCCTTTAGTGCCCCATTTTCAGATCAAGTTACAACATAGTACAGGTACAAGTGCAGGTACAGGTACATGTGATCGGGATGCATGCTATCATCTCACTATAGATGGTTTGGTGAGGTTTATAGATAGGATCTATGTGTCAAATTTCAGTGAGCTCAAGAAGCTTATCTTGAGAGAGTTTCACATCAAGCCATACTCGGGTTGTTGAAGGAAAGATAACTAGGGTCATTCTTCATAAATGTACTTTTGATATTTGTATTTATTTACGAAAAAAATATTATTTTTGTAGTATATGTCAATGAGTTTCTTGCTCATTGAAATAGGTCTAGCACTATTTAAAGTTCTATAGGTAAGTCAAATAGTCAAAAGAATAAGTTGAATACCTTAAGGGCATGTTATACCTTATATTTAAATGTATTATGGTCAAGAGAATACCTCCAAGAAAATTGAAAATCATCCTCCAAGCAATGACATCACTGAAAGAATAAATCCATAGCATAAAAGAAGTGCTCAAGTCAGTCTAAAATAAGTTGAAAAGTTGGCCTAAATATAGTTGACTAGTCGGCCTAAAAAGAAGGAGCAGACACCTATATATAAGAGTAATTTCACCCTCCAAGAATGCATAATTCATCTCTGAAATCAGCGCAGAATAGAAGGAAGTAAAAAGGGTAATAAAAGGACACAAGAATGAGCCTGTAGTGCAGCATACAAGGAAGAGACCAGACCAAAGTTGATGGGACTATTTTCTAGGGTAGAAAACAGTCACATGTGTGAAGAACATACCTCTTCCTGTAGTCACAACAACAATATATTTACAATCACATAATATCTTTGGATGGGAAATCTAAGCAGGCCTATGAGTCCCCTCACTCAAGCATGGAAGGTTCTCTCACAAATGAACAAGGAGGAGGTCTAGACCATAGGGAAAATAGTCACACATGCGAAGATAAAAGGGTTGTCCCCGATGTCATAGAAACCCTCCTGTTGCAGTCCTAAAATTTCATTGATTGGTGAAGACAAGAAAGGAATCAACAGATGAAAAGGGTCTCATTAAAAGGAAACTTCTCTAGAGCGAGTACAACAAGGTTACTAACAAGTTGAAAGAAGAATGAAGTATCCGAAGAAGGAGGACAAAGTGCTTGGGTATATGGTGTAGAAAGGAGTGGAATATTGACTTGTGCTTGGAGGATCTCTTAGTAAGGGGTCTAGGGTTTGGAATTTATCAATAGAAGCTTCAATAAGAGAAATTCACTAAAAGGTTTTCCTCTCAAGAGTAGAGAGGTTTTGGCCTTGACAGAGAGCCAACATCTTGTGTTCTTGTTTTTGTGTTTTGGTAGCAGTTTGATGAAGTACACACATAAGCACTAATAATAATAATAAGAAGAAGAAGATAACAAGAAAAGTAAAAATACTCCATAAATTGATATCAAGAAACAAAAAATCACACTACACTACAATGCCCTAGATTCTTCAACATGGTATCAGAGCTAAAGTGACACATCAAGGATAGGGAAACTCAAGAACAATCATCGAGGGGAAGCATCTACAAAGTTGAAACATTAAGCCTAGAAGTCTGAATCACTTCAAGGAAAAGAAGGGTCTACAATCCATCATTCATCAAGGAGGTCTACAAAGCTAGAAGAAGAGGCTTATATAAAGGAACCTACAAAAGAAGAGCAGATTGAAGCCAAACCTACATCAAGATACATGTCTTCAAGCAAACTTCATCACCAAGAAAGTACACTTGGAGAAGGCAACCTGAAGAACATCAAGATTGAGGGAAGACAAACGATCGAGCCTCCAAGGAGGAAGCAAATCCATTGCATCTCAAAATATATCAAGTATGTACATGTCCCCTTTTGAATATACATCAATGTATTTTTGCAAGGAAATCAATAAATTGGTAGGTACCAATAACTTTCTTGCATGAAATAAGAGGATTGATCTACTACTCAAGGAGAATTAACTCCTAGAGCATGTCAAAAGGAATATCACTATACTTGCTAAGGAACAGACTCAAGCCCTAGCCAAGTACAATAAATATGAGACAAGATCTCAAAGGATTATGATAGAATCAATCAAAGACTCTCTCATTCCCTATGTCTCCAAGTTTGAGACATCGAAAGAAATCTATGATAAGCTAGTAGAATTATTCTCGGTATCCACAACCGGAGAAGTAATATCTCTGAGAAATGAATTATACAAGATGAAGATAACAAAGGAAGGAATAACTCTCCACTTCATGAAAATGTCTAAAATGAGAGATCAACTTCAAGAGCTTGGGGAAGTCATATCTGACAGAGAGAAGACAACTGTAGTACTGAATGCTCTACCTGAGGAGTTGTGAAACTTCACATCTAACATATATGTCAAGAAGGAAGAAACCACTCTCAGTGAAATGTGGTCTCTATGCAGAGGAAACCAAACTTAAGGCAAAAGAAGATGTGGGATCAAAGGAGAAAGAGTTGGCTACCATGGACAAAAGAAAGAGTATATTTGTCAAGTTTGGTCCATGAAGAACAAACAACAAAGACATGTCCAAGATCCAATGCTTTGGATGCCAAGAATATGGACATTATAAAAGGAAATTCCCTAAGCTTAAGAAGGACAAGAACAACAAATGAAAGAGGGAAGAAACTCACATAACCTAAGAAATGAAAGAAGAATGAAAGAAGTAAAAGAAGGAAGATCCTTTAGATCTCTACTATGACTAGGTCAAACTCTTTACTTCTAGACTTCTTCAAAATTTTGAGTAGGATAGGAGAATGTAGGAATAAATTAAAAAATTGTATGGCTAGAAACACCCTCTAAAATCTAGCAACATGATGTAGCACTTACGATAAGAATAAAAATGCATGGGTGAAAATATCTTCTAGAATATAGGAGCATGGTAGACATAGCTCAAGATATTCATATAGAAGGAGCATACATAGTATAGGACCTCATACATGATGAAAGAAAAATTGATCATGATAAGAATATTAAAAGACCTACATCATCAAAATAAAGGATACATTTTCAACACACGGATCTTTAAGATCCTATGATGGAATCTTCAAAAGAAGGTTCATGGACCAAAGTAGATGTCTCATTGGGAATCTCGTTCATGGGTTTTAAGAAAAGAATGATATGCAGGCAAGCCAAGATGAAGTAAGAAGGCCATACCAAAGGATGATCAAAGGATAATCGAGATGAGGTATATATGCTTTAAAGTTTAAGTCATGTTATCATTTGTATATTATTGATTCATTTGTATATTTCTATAACATGATCAAGCATGAAAGAATCTCTTTCACAAGGAACATGCTCGAAGGCATGTACCATGATGCAATAAAGGTCAATAAAAGAATATGCTCACATAAGGAGCAAAGATTGCTAACTAAGAAGCAAGAAGAAATGCTAACAAGTCCAGAAAGAAAGCAATGAAGGAATTCTCTCACAAGAAGCATTAGATGGTTGACCTATATATCTAACAAGAAGCAAATGAAGAAAGATATCAAGCATGTGAGGAATACCATGATCACCGGGAATCACTATCTGATAAAATTCATTGAAGGTATCTCCCGAAAAGAAAAAGGCAGGACAACTCTGATAAAGGAAGAAAAGACCGTTGACACCTATGAAGGACTTGGAGATACAAAAGGTGTAGATAAACGATTCTACTCTACAGAGATGTCTTGATGAAGAAGCATCCAACAAAAGAAAAAGAAATGTTGAAGCAATATCAAGATGAAGTCATGATGGGCTACTAGGTCAAAACATGTAACCTAGAAAGTACGTTGAAGCATCTATGAGAAGAATATTCTGAAGCATGGACAAGATGAAAAAAGAGTAGCCAAGATGACAAGAAAACTTGATGAATGACAAGAAATCCACTTTCCACGAAGGAAGGAAGACATGTCAATCCAAGAAGGAAAGTGATCGATGGATGGTGCCCTACATAGAATAAGTTCGAACAAAGACTTCATGACATCAAGAAAGGAAGGATATCAAGCAACTAAAGGACCCATGAAGAAGAAGATGTTGATGAAGGAAAGAGTCCCCAGTTGAGAGGGAGCTCTGACAGGTCCCAGATCAAGAGGGAGTTTTGAATCACCCCTGATTACAAAGGAGTGACAATTGTGTTTTCCATTTCATGGGTCATGCACTAGACCAGGACTAACAACTGTAAGTCTAAATGAAGGCCATGAATGGAAATGTAACACAAGATAGACACAACATTCTTGTCTTCACTTGGGAAGAAAGAATGGGAGGATTAGGTAATCATTTGTCATCTGATACTCTTTGAGGATGTGTAGGGCACCCAAGACAAGAGCAGGCAAGAGGATCAATATTCTTTAAGGGCTGAGAACCCAAGATAAGAATAGTCTTAGAGGGTCATACTCAGAGAACACCCGAGTGGGTATGTACCTTGAGAGACATTGATGAAGGTGTCTATAAATCATTGGTCTTGCCAGAATTATAACTCATGGTCTCATAAAAGGAGGGATTTTTTAGTCAAGGCCTTGCACTATAACAATGCTGATGGATATGATGCTATAATAGATGGATTGATAATATGGTTTCCCTTATGTGAATTATTCACTATTGATAATAGCCAAACACCTTTTAATGTTGTATGAATACCTCCCTAGTTAAGTGGGAGTGTTGAAGGAAAGGTAACTAGGTTCAGTCTTCATAAATGTACTTTTTATATTTTTATTTATTCAAGAAAAAAAATATTATTTTTATAATATATGTTAATGAGTTTCTTTCACTTTGAAATAGGTTTAGCACTATTTAAAGTGTCATAAGTAAGTCAAATAATCAAATGAATAATTTGAAGACCTTAAGGGCATGTTATACCTTATATATAAATGTATTATGGTTAAGAGAATACCTCTAAGAAAAGTCACAAGCATCCTCCAAGAAACGACATCCCTGAAAGAAGAAATTTGTAGCACAAAAGAAGTCCTCAAGTCAGCCTAAAATAAGTTGACAAGTTGGCCTAAATACAATTGACTAGTCAGCCTAAAAAGAAGGAGAAGACTCCTATATATAAGAGTCATTTCACTCTCTAAGAATGTGGAATTCATCTTTGAAGTCAACGTAGAACAGAAGGAAGTAAAAGGGTAATAAAAGGACACGAGAAGGAGCCTCTAGTGTAGTGTCCCAGGGAAAGACCAAGCTGAAGTTTATGGGGCTATTTTCTAGGGTAGAAAACAATCATACGTGCAAAGAACATACCTCTTCCTGCAGTCACAACAACAATATATTTACAGTCACATAATATCTTTGGATGGGAAATATAAGCAGGCCTATGAGGCCCCTCACTCAAGCGTAAAAGGTGCTCTCACAAATGAAGAAGGAGGAGGTTTACACCATAGAGAAAACAGTCACACATGCGAAGATAAAAGGGTTGTCCCTGCTGTCATAACAACCCTCCTATTGCAGTCCTACAAGTTCATTGATTGGTGAAGAGAAGAAAGGAATCAACATATGAAAAGGGTCTCATTAAAATGCATATTCTATAGAGCAAGTACAACAAGGTTACTAACAAGTTGAAAGAAGAACAAAGTGTTGGAAGAAGGAGGATGAAGTGTCGGAAGAAGTGCTAGAAGAAGTTCCAAGGTATATGGTGCAAAAAGGAGTGGAATCTTGACTTGTGCTTGGAGGATCTCTTAGTAAGGGGTCTAGGGTTTGGAATTGATCAATATAAGCTTCAATAAGCGAAACTCACTAAAGGGTTTTCCTCTAAAGAGGAGAGGTTTGGGCCCTGATAGAGAGCTAACATCTTGTATTCTTATTTTTTTGTTTTGGTAGCAATTTGATGAAGTACACACATAAGCACTAATAATAATAAGAAGAACAATAAGCTAACAAGAAAAGTAAAAAGACTCCACAAATTGTTATCAAGAAATGAAGAATCACACTATACTACACTGCCCTAGATTATTCAACATGGTCATCCAAGATATCAGAAGACGTTGACGATGATGAAGAATTTCTACTATTGGTCGAATCTGAAGAAGGAAGTGGCAAAGTTTGTGGCTAGATGTTTAGATTGTCAGTAGGTAAAGGCATAATGTAAGAATCCAGGTGGGTTACTACAACCGATAGCAATTCCAAAATGGAAATGGGAGGTCATTTCCATGGATTTAACTACAGGTCTTCTAAGGATAGCGAAGCAACATGACTCTATTATGGTCATGATTGACAGGTTGAGAAAGGTAGCTCACTTCATTCTAGTGAAGACTACATATTCAGTGAGTGAGGAAACGCAGGTGTTCTTCAAAGAGATAGTGAGATTGCATGGTGTTCCAAATAAGATTGTATCAGACAGGGATGCAAAGTTCACTTCCAAGTTTTGGAAGGAGCTATTTGCAGGCTTGGGTATAGAGTTGGCCTTTAGTACATCTTATCATCCAAAGACAAAGAGGGCCAACGTGATCTTGGAGGATATGTTGAGGATGTATGTGATGCACCAACAAAGGAAGTGGAAGGAGCATCTTCCATTGGTTTAGTTCGTATACAACAATGGTTATCAAGATTCATTGAGGATTATTCCTTTCAAGCATTATATGGACATATTTGTAACACTCCCATTAGCTGGAGTGATCCAGTGAACAAGGTACTTATTGGACTAGATATGTTGGAAGACATGGAGTAGGAAATGTAGGTTATAAAGAAAAATATAAAGGAAACATAGGATAGACATAAGAGTTATGCAGATCACCACTGGGTGTTCAAGGAGTTTCAGGTTAGGGAGCATGTGTATTTGTGCATCAAGCCCAAGAGAATATCTTTGAGGATTGGTTCATGTGCAAACCTGCTGGAACCACGGTATTGTGGGCCTTTTGAGATCCTTGAGAGGATTGGACCAGTGAAATATTGACTTGAAGTTCCTCCAACATTGAAATTCCTTGATGTTTTCCATATTTCATTGCTTAAGAAGTATATAAAGGATGTTGGTCATGTTATTGATTGGTCAGTATTGTAGGTGAAGCAAGAATGAGAGTTTTAGCCTGAGCCTTAGTGCATATTGCAACAGAAATATCTCATGCTTAGGAGCAGAGCCATAGAGCAAGTTAAAGTGTAGTGGAAGCACTTTGGGCCTGAAGAAGCTACATGGGAGATGGCAGATCAGATGCAGGCCATGTATCCTTCATTGCTTTCCGGTTGAGGAAAAGTAGTTTTGGTTTGATGTTGGTTTATGTTGGCATACGTTTTGCTGATGTTCTGGTATATGTATATATGTGTATGGATGTAAATACCACCATGAGTTAAGTTATAAAGCTCCAATAAGCAGTATGGGTGTCATGTTATTATGGTTGTTATATTGTCATGTTGTCATGATGTTTTTCTTTGAGCAAGTATTTCATTGTAAATAATACAACAAGCTAATTTATAAATCTCCATGGGTAAAATGTTTTCTTTTCAACGGTTTTGCCAAGGTCATGGTGTGGTTTAACATAGAGGATGGTGTTCCTTCCCTGGGGGGGGGGGGGGGGGGGTTCTGTAACAAACCTAGTGAAAATTCCATGTAATAAAAGTTAATAAAGGAAAAATACGACCATGATTAAGGGACACTTATTCCAAGATGAATTTTGGGAAAATATATCTTAGTGGGCATCATTGGATGTGTGTTTTGGCTAAGGAAAATTGGAAAAATCTAAGGCAAAGACATTAAAAGGAAAAAAGGAATCTTGGCACATTTATTTATGAAAATAAAGGAAATTAGGAGAAAAGTAAAGTGAAAAGTCACAGGATGCATGTGAGGAGGAAAATGAAGGAAAATAATGGAAAATGAATAAAATGGAGGCCTCATTAATAAAAAGGCTTATGAGGATCAATTGGTAACATTTTGTCAGTTTAAATTTGTAGCTCTCTCATTATTATCTTTCTCTTACTCTTGGTCACATAGAGTTTTCTTAGAGCACTCTAGCTTTGGATCAAGGAAGGAAAAGCAAGCAAAGGGAAAGGAAGGAAATAAAGGATCAGGGAAGGAAGAGCAAGATCAAGTAGTTTCAATAGAAATAATTGCAGATAACCTTTTGTGTGATTTCCTAGTTGGTTTGGACATGCATGGATTTTCTTGTTGGTGTATGGTTCTCTTGTTGTTAGTGGCATGGTTTTGCTAAGTTATGATAATGTTTTTCAACCTAGCCTTGTCTTTTTCCAGATGCCATGGTATGTTGGGATGCTTATCTCGGTTTTGAGATTTGGTTTGTGAGATGGATTTTAGAATCTGGAGCAGAGGTGGTATCAAGTTTCACTCCAAAAGGCCTAGGAATCCCTTGACTGGTTTTGGCGGGATACATGGTAAAGCCTAAGGGAGAAGTCTCAATTTAGAGTCTAGTGATCCAGATTTGGATTACAATAAAGCCTGAGAGATTGGTCTCACTTTAGGGCCTAGTGATACAGGACTGGATTTTGGTAAAGCCTGAGAGATAAGGAGACCAAAAATTCCTCAAGGATAGTGATGGATTCCAGATGGCATTCCAACTTTGGTTCAATTGTGATCAAAACACTGGTTTTGGTGTGATCACAGTTTGATGTTGGTGGCGGTGGTTTAACCTCTGGATTCCTTGGTTGTTTTTGGATTGGTTTTTCTATTAGATCCCACATTCATGCTTGGAATATGGCATGAGGGTGACTGACTGAAAGAGAGATTTGGTTCAACCATGTATTTGGTTGAGTGGTACGTGGAAGTCCTGAACCTGGTCGGATTTGCCTATGATTAATAAAAGCTAAGTTATCTTAATTTTGAACATTTTTGTATGTGGATTTAATGGCTGCCATACCTCTGATATTTATACATCTTTATTCTAGTTTTAAGCATGGTTATATGGTTTATTTATGTCATTGTTATTTCATGTATTTACTTGTAATTTATAAAACAATGGATGCAAGACCTAATTAATGTTATAACACTTTAATGGAGAAGGGGGTGATCCTTATGGTTATGTTTCATAAGCTCTTTCAGTCATTTATGTTTTGTCTTGTATCTTAGGCCTTTAGGCTGCATTGATGCCAAGTGTTTGACATAATTTCAGTCCCAAATGGGGATGCTCAGGCCTAGTCTTGAGGTTGATTTTTGGTTTCTTAATCTTGTCATCATGTCTTTGATGGATTCTGAAGGTTATACCAAGTTTTGGGCAGAGGTTGGGACTCTAGGCTAGGAAAGTGGCTCAAATGTTGGTACAGGTCTGATGAAAAGAGTCAAGGGATGCTGGCACATAGGCCTGTGAGAGTGACTTTGGCATATGATTGTTGTCATTCCTATAACATGAGAGCAACTAAGTGTTAAAAGGCTTAAATCATCAGTGGGACTCAGGGATAACATGTCTGCATGGCTAACATATCTTCTGAGGGTGTTGTTGCTGATGTGGAGGGGTTTGTTTAAGGGGTTCCATCAATTCCATTTCCTTAAGTTCACCAAGGAAGTTGAATTCCTTATAGTAGTCTCTCTCGTCGCATGTTTCCCCCAGCTGGTCGGTTGCTTGGGTAGAACTGGGAGGAGGGGGTGTTACATCCAAATGCATAGCAAAAGAAACAATAACCATAGAATAAATTTGAGTGCCTTATAACTTATGGTATTCTAGAAGATAAAGGTCGCATTTGATTTCTTACTTGAGACAACTTCGTTGTTTGCTGCATATTTTGCTAATTAATTTAAATTTTCTTTCTTTTCCGTTTTGCTGCAAAATGTCCAAGTTCTTTATAGGAAAAAAATGGTATTCTTCAAGAGAGAAAAGAATCTCTTTTGATAACTGCCAAATTTTCTCAATTCACCTCTAGGAACAAATGAATTTCTTGTATATGACCATTTCTTTTCCTTATTTTTTGGTTCTTGATGTTGATGCTTGTTTTTATTTGTTTCTTTACAAAACATGCTACTGTTGGACTATTCTTTTGTAGGTCTTTTTAGAGATGCTTCATTATCGTTTATGGTTTTGTTTTTCATAGAGATAACATCCTCTTCTAGCTACTTACACAACATGTTCTTTTCATCTAACTCATTTTTAGCTAAATTAATCTTGACCTCTAACCTTGTACACTGTACCTCTTTCTCCTTTAGCTGACTATTCATGATCTCTTCTATTATTTTTTCTTCTTCTAGCTGTGTCCTTAGGCTAATGATTCCCTCCTTGTATTCATGCTCTTTTTCATCATATATTTGCACCAATTTCTTCAAATCTTTTTTTTCATTCTTCAATCTTTCTATTTTAGTCAAAGCTATATTAAGCTTGACCTATTCTTCAATTGTCTTTTCTTCAGGGAAATAAGGTCCATTCACACTATCAGGGACCTCATTTTACTAAACCCTTTCTTTTTGGAAGGGATTTTTCTTCTTCCTCTTTCTCTTCTCTTTTTCTGTACTAGACTCTCCATGAATAAGCTACAATATGTCCCATATTTCTTTTTCATATGTTAAATATATTACTATATCAATATCCTTATTATGAAGATCAAACATAACACATTTTCCCTTAGCATTCCATTGTTGTTCTTGCACAGAGGGAGATCCTTTACAGTAGCCATCACATACGAGTTTCCATACACCAAGTCCATAAGCTATCAATTCATATTTTACCTTATCTCTCCATTCATGAAAGTTTTTTGCATCAACATAGGTACACTTTGATAGTCCATGAATCACCATACCTACCTTTAAGTTGTTAGGATTATACAAAAGGAACCTTGCTCTGATACCAATTGGTGAAAACATGAGTAAATGAGAAAGCAGGGGGGGGGGGGGGGGTGAATCAATTTAGTACATTCATGGACATTAATTTATTTTCTTTAAACTCATTAATTGAACCATTAAATGAGCATATTGATATATAATGACCAACAAATTTAATATGCAAACAAGAAGTAATAAGTAAACCAAGAACATCACATCAAAACATAAAAGCAACACATATGGACACCAGATATAAGTGGAAACCCATAAGGGAGAAATCCATGATATTGTTATTGTTGTGATGCAAAGGAAAGTTCTTACTCCCTTATTACATTTGCTACAGGAGGTTTCTACCTCAATTTTCTGCAAGCTGCAACATGCAAGAAATATCCAACTCCCATACGATTTCTATATGCTACAACCCACATCAGGATCCTACCTCAATAGGCTCCAACATGATATTTATCAATCCACTACTTGAAAGGAGACTACAATCCCCTAATGCAAACAAGAAACAATTGTATGCTGGTTTACCTGGTCATAAATTCTACATACCTCCATCTTCATTTCTGCCTCTTCTTCCCTTAAAATCATTTTCACATAAGTTTCATATGTGACAAGTAACTAATGCATAACAGCTCAATCAACTCTCACACATTCTCCAACTCTCCAAAAAAACCAACCTGTCCTCCAAAATCACATATTTTATAAAGATAGTTTGTTGGTTGTTTGTATTCCACATAAGAATATGAACTGAATAGGCTTGACTCTCTTCATTCCACTCATTCATTTCCAAGATCTTCAAATTTTGAATATTAGAAAATAAACAAGTGCTCAACCACATATTATTTCAGCATCTATAATGATTAGGTACACCAATATCAATCATAATACCAAAAGCAACATTATAACATCACAACACATGCACATAGTGCAATCATTCTCCAATGTAAACAATATGAACTAAACATATGAAAGCAATGCAAGAATATGTATGCAACATTCACTCTCCAAATCCTTCTATATGCTCAAAGCCATTTTTTCTTCATGTCATTGCCTCAATCGCCTTGAGTGTTGTCTTGTTTTAGCTTTCGTGGAATTTTGCCTTTGTTGTCAAGGAGTCTTGCCTTTACTGTCATGGAGTCTTTCCTTTTCCTTTCATCACAACAATGATCATGCTTTTGTCTTGCCTTGAATCTCTGCAACAACATCTCTTCTGAAGCATTTGCCATCACCCTTTCTCTTGTTCCCACATATCAAACATGTCTCGTTACACACATTTTTCCTTTGTTAATACCTTGCATGTTCTTGTTGTTGGTATTTGTTGTTCCATTTCTCCTTTTCCTTGATTCTCTACTTTTCCTTTGCTGCTCCTTCCCTTGTTGCTCCCCTTTTCATTTTTTGCTCCTTGCCTTGCTGCTTCTTGCCTTGTTGCTCCTTGTCTTGTTTCTAAGCTGCTCCTTCATACCTTGCTACTCTTTTTCTTTTGCTGGTCTTTTTCCATTAATGAAAATAATGGCATCAGGGAGATAAAGGGCATCCTTGGCAAAGGCCTATTGATGCTCTAAAAACTATTGCAAATATTTTGTTGACCAAAGGAGAAATACACAAACTATCTATGCAAGAAAAAATCCAATTTATAAAGCCAATGTTAAAGCCAAACTGATGAAGGATAACAAAAATAAAATTGTACGTAACATAGTCAAAGGCATTGGTGATGTCCAATTTTATAATCATTTTCTTCTCCCCCTTGGATTTTTTGGAGTGTATAGCCTATTGGACACAAATGATATTATCCACTTTTGGCCTCTTCCTAACAAAAAATCGATTTTTACAGATCAAATTAAGGAGCAAAGGTTTCAAATGATTTGCTATAATCTTGGAAATAATTTTATAGGAGACATTAAAGAAATAAAAGAAATTTAGAAAATGTGTAAGGATTTACCTCTTTCAGAACCTACTCAAGAAAGGATGAGTTGATTCCTCCTCCCATGTGTGAAGAGTGATGGACATATTTTATCATTATAATTAGGTTAAATTTAATGATGTGCCAACACTTTCTATAGAAATGAGCAATGAAGTTGCTGGGCCCAGAGGCCTTGTGATTGTCACACGAGTGACTCACCACCTAAATTTCTTCCTTTGAGGTTTGTTTCATTAACTTTTCATTCTCTTAAGTAGAAACCATTGAAAGTATGTCTTCCAACATAACCTCGACATCTTGAATGTTTCAATTTCCTTTCTTTGAATAAATATTGTTGAAATGAAGGAGGGTTGCTTCCTTGATGTGATAATAATAAATGAGGCTTTTCCCAACTGCCTTGGTGATGGATTCAACATTGTTGTGCCAAAGGCACATGTTTATGTAAATATTGGGTGTTTTATCACCCACCCTCAACCATAAACTCCTAGACTTCAACCCTTATCATTCCTCTTCCACTCTTAATGCCACTTGCAACTAGAAAAACACGTGTTTTTCCTTCAATAGTAACTTAAGGGAGATCAATGAATATTCACATTAACTCTAAATTTCCCTCAACTATGATTTAATAGAGTGGATTTCACTGTCCTTGCCTTGAAAATAGTCTTTGTCCTATTCTTTGAGTGTTGATTTTTTTCATTGCCTTATGTGGACCAAACCCTTGATTTAGTGGTGCTAGGTATGAGAAATGATGCCAAGAAAATTAGGATTGTGAGCCCACTATGGGTTAAATAAAAAAGAGAGGGGTCATAATCTTCATGTAGTAGTAGGGAAAGAGTGATAGAGTAGTGAGTCAAAGCGGTTCCAAGCAAGGATTTGAGAGGAGAGGAAGTTCTCCTATAAGAAGGTGTTATGGATGAGGAAATGGTTAGGGAAAGTAGCAATATTCCCTAGCCCACGCCTATGATTGTTCCAAATGTACTTTTGACTGATTTTATGTCAACAAAATCCAAAAAAGACAAAAAATCATCCTTCCTTTCATGGAAGGGGTCTATGACAGGGCACCCTCCTTTCTTTTCCTTGGAGTGTAGAGTGGCATTAAAATATCCAACAAAAATACAACTAGGGGCCAAGTTTGTCACCTTTACATTGCTAAGAGAATTCGAACAGACTAACTTTTCTAGATATGCTATTGGCATTTAGACATTGATTATATTGCATAATTTATTAGAGGAAACATGAAGAGAGTTATCTGCTAACCAATATAGGGTGCTTCATACCTATACCAATGTAAACAAGAATGAGGACCACAACGTACAAAGAATCCCAGTAGCCCCTCCGGAACTCACTATTTTTGTAGCATAACCCTGCCATATGGTGTTATATTTTTGGGGTACTTCCATTCCCTCCATTTTTGTCTCTTGGAGTAGGAGAATTTGAGGTTTTCCTTATTTAATCAAATTTTAGGTTGTTGTGATTTTTTGTCCCTACCTAAACCCCTTTAATTCTAGGAGATGGTTTTTATTACTTGTGCTTTTGGTATTTCCTACATGGGGAGGAACCATGCCATGGTCCATGTATCCCTATTGTAAATGCCTTCGATAATAGGATGGGTCCCAAGTTCTTTGTCCTTGTTTGCTTGCTCTTCATGTTGATCCTTGTTAGGCTTTCTCTCTACTTTCTTGATTGAATTGTTTACAATGAAGTCCCTATCCATTTCTCCTTTTGATTTTTCATATGCTAATCCCAAACCAGGGAAGGGGAGGTCAAAGGAATATGTAGCTTTCCTTGGGAGTGATAGACTTCTTCCTAAGGTTTGAGTCATCAAGTGTTTGTGAATGTATCAAAGCATCCTCTAATGGTGGAATTTCCATAAAATTATCTTCATCTGCCACATGTCCACTAGAGATTGAAAAGTTTTGATATTTTCCATATGTGCTAATATCACATACCACTTTCTTGAGGGATTCTTCTAACTAACCTTACTATTGGAATGGGATTGAGCTCTAGAGGTGTGCTTTGAAGAGGATGGATCTTAAGGTGCTACCACTATAGCATTGGGGATTCAAGGAGGAACTTCGTAATTTGTGGTGACTCTTTTCTTTTTGGGTTGTTGCCATTGGAACCCTGGGTTTGCTTGTCTATAGTCCAACCTTACTTTAGGGCGATTCTTGGTAAAGTGGTCATATTCATGGCAAACTTTGCATTTGAATAGGATTTGGTCGTAATCCACTAGTTGGATAAAGGTCTAGTTATCCAAAGAAAGTTCTATAGCTTTTAGCGAGCCCTTCTCAAGCCACCTCAATAAAGAACCTAACACAACAACATCCAATCAGGTGGTTCAATGTGATTGATATACTTTCGAAGGGCATTTCCAATGTTTTAGATTGCATCCTCATTCTAATAATGGAGGGGGAGGTGAGTACGCTTCACTCTTATTAGAGTTGATAGCAATATGTCATTTTCCTAGATGAAGTCATGATTCCATTGGTTGAGATACAAACCTTGAGAGCCAAGAAAATACAGGCCACTCCTGATTATTAGATCATGATCCTCTTTTTCTTCAAACAGAAAGACATAAAAACCTTGACCATAAAAGGGGAGAGAGAGAGTTTCCCTTTGATTGGGGGTGCCAAATTTTGTTGACCCACAAATTTGGGGTCCGTGAGGAAGGCCAAACACTAGTAAGTTGGCTGATCAAACCACAATATGCAAGTCACGTACTCATAGATCTTGATTGGGCTACATAGATAGGCACCTTCGGTATTTTTTTCTAGTTTTTTGATGAACCACGAGACTTCATAGATCCAGGGATGAATACATTAAATGAAACAATATCCGCGGGGGGGTGGGGGGGGGAGGGGGCGCATGGGTGCAGGAAGGAGATGCAACTCCTCCAACGATTAAAGCTATAAGGGAGATCACACAAAGTGTAATAAAGGTTAGGGTTCAACAGAGCATGATCCACTTCACCCATCCACTATGAATTAAACTACAATGGACTAATTTTCCACACAGACACACACACACATTTTTTTTTTGATTTGCTAACATGTCTATGATTTGTGAAATTAGATTGTGGTCCAAGAAATTGTCAAAATCACTTCAGGATCACACGCTTGATATATCAAGATCTTTTTGGTGCCCTCTCCCAACCACTCCATATTTTGAACTTTAATTACCTTATATAATGAAACCATTCCAATCCAATCACGCTAAAAAAATTTGATGTAAAATCTTCTTAGCAATTAAAAAATTATATTTAACCTACCATAAAAAAAAATTAACATAAATCTATATTCACCTTAATTACTTTGAAAAATAAGATTTTAAATTGAAAATACTATATGATGTTTTGAAGGTAGTAAATAAAGACATTAATTCACCCATTACCCACATTGATCATGAATTCAAGCTGCATCACACAAAGATTGTAAACATGAAATTGACTCAAGTATAAGCTGAAGATGCCATGACCATGATCAACGCAAAAGAAAATGTGACATCTACACCATTCTTGCATAAATATCAACTTTAACCTCGCGATATTACATTTGACACCATCTCTTTTGTATGAATAAAATACCAAGCGCCACGTCACACAAACTAATCAATAACCACACATCATTATTGAGTCCACTGAATGTAGAAATAGGTCGATATCGTTGAATACAAAGTCTCCCACGCAACCTGTGTGACGGTGAGACTGACTACTGGTTTGGATTTTATGGTCTTTTTACCGCTCTCTGGTTTTGAGGACGGCAATTTACAGTGGAATTTTTGGTTAGCTGTTAAGAAGTTTGGATAGTATAAAAAGTGGAAAGTGTAAAAATATTCCGACTTGCCGGATTCAAACCAGCGACGTAAGGATTTCAGCCAGGATTTCACTTCCCACTACAGTCCTCCGCTCTACCAACTGAGCTAAAGTCGGGCGATGATATTAGTTTGAATCGGAAAATACTAGTATTAATAATAGTCAGAGATTCCTGTTCAATGTGTCCCACAATAACGGACGGCTTGGTTGAGATTTTTTTATCGACATTCAATGAAACTATGAATGGAAAGGTTCTTTTGTGTCATTTATTTGCCTTTATACTAATAAATAACTAAATTTTGATGCAGCTGACAGTTTGGCCGAGTGGTCTAAGGCGCCAGATTTAGGCTCTGGTCCGAAAGGGCGTGGGTTCAAATCCCACAGCTGTCACGTGGTTTTTGTTCACGTAAAGAATAATTTGTTAGATTGATTTATGTATGTGTAGGATGTTTTATATATATTAAATGGGTTAAAGAATAAATAATTAGATTGATATATGTATGTGTAGGATGTTCTTAATATATATTCAATGGGTTAGTTTAATTTATTTGGATAAATTGGTTCAAGATAGAGTTTGCTTAAAGTTTTTAATTCTAATTAAGTTTTTAGTTGTATTTAGATTAAGATTATAGTTTCATTGAATCTATCATATTAATAATGATTATTCTGGTGTCACGTGGGTTCATTCAAGTAAAGAATAATTATTTCGATTGATTTTATGTATGAGTATAGGACGTTTAATATGTTTTAAATATATTCAATCGGGTAGTTTAATTTATTTGAATAAATTGGTTCAAGATAGTTTGCTAACAGTTTTTAGTTCTAATTAAATTAAGAATAGAGTGTCATTGAATGATTATTGTGGTGTCATGAATGATTATTGTGGTGTCATGTGGTTTCGTTCAAGTAAATAATAATTAAATAGAGTTTAGTTTAATTTATTTGAATAAATTGGTTCAAAATAGAGTTTGCTAACAGTTTTTAGTTCTAATTAAATTAAGACTAGAGTTTTATTGAATGATTATTGTGGTGTCATGTGGTTTCGTTCAATTAAATAATAATTAAATAGATTAATTTTATGTATGTGTAGAATGTTTTATATGTTTTACGCATTTTCAATGAGTTGGTTTAATTTATTTGAATAAATTGGTTAAGATAAAGTTTGCTAAAAGTTTTTCACTATAATTAGATTAAGATTAGAGTTTTATTGAATCTATCAGATTCATAATGATTATTGTGATGGGTATAATTTTAGAAGTTTTTTGTTTTTGTTTTTGTTTTTTTTCCAGAAATATGTGAGAGTATATTTTTAAATATATGTGGGAGAAGTCTTATAAAAGATAGATTAATTAATTAATTAATTAAATGTATGTGTGCATAGAATTGTTTAGGGCTATTGTGATGTTTTATATGGAATATATGTTAGTGGGTTAGCTCAATCTATTTGAATAAATTGTTTCAAGATAGAGTTTGCCATAAGGTTTTTAGTTCTAGTTTGATTGAGATTAGAGTCCATTGAGTTCTACTAGGTTAACAATTATTATTGTAGTGGGCATAATCTTGGAAGGTTTTCTTTGGAAGAAAAGATCACAGAGTTAGCTCAAGTGGTTGAACTATCCACTTAAGACATGTTCCCATTGAGTTCTACTAGGTTAACAATGATTATTGCAGTGGGCATAATCTTGGAAGGTGTTCTTTGGAAGACAACGATCAAAGAGTTAGCTCAATTGGTTGAACTATCTAGTTAAGGCATGTTGTTGAAAATAACACTGTAGGTTACAACTATAACTTTGGTTAAGTCCCTCTCTCTCAGTGTTCCAAGGAAAAAAAAAGGATTTCTTGATGTTTTGCTTATATATATAATAGCTAGATAAATATCATTTGGTTTGACCTTTCTTGATTAGGCATAATACCTAGGAAGGTTGTAGGATCTATTTCCATAAGGCCTTAGGAGGTTACTAACAACATAACCAGGGTGAGAAATGCCAATCCCTATTTGGAAAGCTATGGAAAAAAGGGAGAAATTTATGAAATGTCATTGATAATGCATTGTTTCCTCATTTTTCACTTAAACACGAAAGGGTGAGGGGAATTACTTATTCAAAATGTATGAGTGCTTATGTAGCCTTTATGGTTAGCTCAATTAATTGAACCAATTGTTGATGATGTGTTGTTGATAACGATACACATAGTATTAAAAATTAAATAATTTCAAAATAAAATGATTTATAATTAAAAACATGGATAAATATTTATTGCAAATATACATGCATTTTTAAGGGAAAAGATAAATATTTATTAGTCCCTGCCTCACCAGGGACTATAACATTCGCCTCACGGTCAAAATGCATTGACTCTGCATTATTTTGCTTTTCTTTTGCAATTTTAACCAAAGTTTAGGGAAAACAAATATTTCTATCTCTTTATAAATTCAAAAATAATTTCTAATTTTTAGGAAATCTTAAGTAGAATTTTCAATTGGATGAGGCAGCTCTAATGGGACATAATTCTCCTTGTGGAGGGCATTTTATTTTTGGTATTTGTCAGCGCCTCACAATTAAAAAAAAAAAAAACTATTTTTTTTGAGTGGCCATTCCATTGGTTAGTTTTGTGACAGTGCTTTGACAATGACACTATTATGTTATTACTCTACCTAATGATGCCATAATTGACGCGATTGCAGACCCTTTGCATAAGGCACGTGAGAGGGGGAGGGGCTACACAAATATCTAATTATTGTGAGTGACCATTGCATTGGATAGTGCTCTGACATTGATGCTCTAATCAATGATGTTGGAATTGACACAATTGCTATAATCATCTCATCCCGCGTTTACTCACTTTTTTAAGCTCTCGAGGGTAAATATGATATGAGAGTTATTATAACATGACCCAACATCCAATTTCTAGCTATGGAAGTGGGGTCTACAAACTGGAAACATACAGAAACCTCTCAAGGATGCTAGATCACCCAAGTTTCAGACAACAACCACTACTGATCAAACCTTGAACTAGAACTTCTTGTAACTAAGCTCACAACCCAGCCACACACATAACATGTTGTGAGTGCAATTAGAAAGCTCTAGCCACATGCACATGCCAAACTCCATGTGGTTGCAACCAAAATTTTCCAATTCCATGCATGCAACTGCAAAATCAGTGCCACTTTTTCAGGGCTAGCCTACAGGCCACTGCCCAGAAAAGGCCAAAAATTTCCAGAATAAATTTTAAGATGATAACAAGTCTATACTACTAAGGCTAGATCTTCTATACTACTAAGGCTAGATCTTGCTCAAAAGTGCCACACACATGAGAAACATTTCATAAAACACATGGTAAACATAGTAACTATAAGTCATGAATGCATATATGTTAAATGTATCCTTAACTTCATCAAGGAATCATCAAGAAGGCTCAATGCCCTCTCAAGCTAGATGCAACGACACTTATTAGCCCATGCATTCATTTAACCATTTAATGACTTATCAAATCATGAATAAGATATAATAAGATCACATCATTTAATTAGGTGTATAACCAACATATAACCATAATGAATCAATAAAAAAATAGTCATAAATAAACATAATAACTAGTACATGTGCTCATTGATCACAATAAGAAAATAACTTATATCAACATGTGCAAATGGAAACCAAGTCAGGGACTTCCACGTACCATCCGACCATAGATTGGGTTGAAGCAAATATCTCTTTCAATCAATCACCCCTGCGCCATAAACATGGGATCTCATGGGATAAATCAAAACATAACCAACTAGGGCTTCCAGAGACAAAACCACCTCAACCCTCAACCAGAATGATTTCACCTAAGTCCATCCAGAAATCACTAACACCAAACAAGCTTGGATGCCTCCAACTCTTCTCACCATACTTAGAGGATTTTTCTTGTCTCCACCCATTCGTCAAAAGTTCTAGGAGAAATCCCATCTACACCCTTGACCCTTGGGAATTTCGTAAGACCACCTCCTCAGGATCCAAAGTCTATCGACCATCCAAAGCTTAAACCAAAACAAGGAACCCATAACATCATGACTATCTAAGAAATGACAAGGCAAGGCTAAAAGTGATTGTCTATCTAGGCCATTCTGATGTCAATGACAACAAATAAACCAAGTAAACAAATGCATGTACCATACATCCAAATATTAGCAATGAAATCACACATGAAACCTACTACCTATAATGTCCTCCGGTTTTAGCTTCTCTTCCAATCCTTTCTATGTGATTCCTTTTTTTCCTTTGCTTGCGTGCTTGTCCAAGTGCTTCCTCTCCTTTCTCTTAGAGCCCTATTTCTAAAAGTGATCAAAATCTAAACTAACAAAAGATATGAACTACTTCTTTGATTCCTTTTTATCATTGATGTTTAGTCTCTTCCTTTCCTTTTTCCTTTTCCTTTTATTTTTCTCTAATTCTCTCTAATTTCCCTTGCATGCATATTTGTGTCTCTTTGTTTCCTTTTTTTCCTATTTTCCTTTATTTCTCTTATTAAATCTCCATTTATTGCCTCTTTTCCTTTTCCAATGCCTTTGCCAATTTCCATAGCCTTTAATAAAGCACAAGTGATACCCACTTTAATGTTTTCCCCTCCATTCAACTTGGAATATGTGTCCCATGACCTTGGTCTTACTTTATTTACATGGAAAATAAACTCAAGGCTTTTATAACCCCTCCCCCTTGGCGGAAAATCGTCCTTGGTGTTCTATGAGACTTATGATCGACAAAACATACTGCTTCTGGAGCTTTATAACACAACTCAATGTGGTATTTACAATGACAACTACTGAAAATCATGACAAACGTGACAAACATATCAATTATTGGATATTTATAAACACAACTCTATATTGCATTTATAATGTGACACACACACACACACACACATATCAAAAAATCATTTTCTTCATCCAACAAATAAAGGGATATAATTCCCACATCTGATCAGGCATCTCCCATGTAGCTTCATCAGGCCCAAAGTGCTTCCACTACACTTTACCATGCTCTATTGCTCGGTTCCAAAGCATGAGTTGTTTCCAATGCAATAAGTATTGTGGATATGGATGGAACTCTCCCTTTGGTTCCACCTGCAATATAGACCAATCAATCACATAGTCAACATCCTACACATATCTATTAAGAAATGAAACATGGAAAACATCATGGACTTGCATTGTTGGCAGTAGTGCACGTTTGTATGTCATTGATCCAATCCTCTCAAGGATCTTAAAAGGTCCGCAATACCATGGTGCCATCTTGGGACATGACCTAGTCCTCATGGATCGACTCTTGGGATTGATGCGCAAGTACACATGCTCTCCAACCTGAAACTCCTTGAATTCTCTATGTTGATATGGATAGCTCTTCTACCCATCCCGTGTTGCCTTCAAATTTATTTTAATAAATTGCATCTCCTGCTCCATCTAAACCAACATATCTGGTCCAATCAACACCCTGTTCACTAGATCACTCTAGCTTATAAGAGTATTACAACTCTTCCCATAGAGAGCCTCAAATGAACTCATATTCAAGGATTCATGATACCAATTATTATATGCAAACTCTACTAGTGGAAGATACTCCTCCCACTTCCTCTACTGATGCATGAGATACATCCTCAAATTATCCTCGAGAATCTTGTTCACCATCTCCATCTGTCCATTTGTTTGCATATGATAAGGTGTTTTGAAAGCTAACTCTATCCCCAAGCTTGCAAACAACTCCTTCCAAGACCTGGAAGTGAACTTGGCATATGTATTTTATATAATCTTCTCGGGAACTCCATGCAACCTCACTATCTCCCGAATGAAGATATGATCTAACTCACTAGCTAAATTAGTAGAATTTACTACAATGAAGTGAGCTACCATGCTCAACATGTCAACCACAAACATGATGGAATCATGTTGTCTTGATGTTATCGAAAATATTGTAATGAAGTATATGGAAATGACCTCCCATTTCCATTCTAGAATAAGAATAGGATGAAATAGACCAGTGGGATGCTTGCATTCAACTTTCACCTATTGACAATACAAACACCTTACAATAAACTCAACCACCTCTGTCTTCAAGTTCGACTAGTGGTAAAACTTCTTGATAGATGCCAAAGTGTTATGGTATCCTAGGTGGCCTGAATATGGCTTGACATGAAACTCTCTGAAGGTTAGCTTCTTCAACTCATTGCTAGATGCCACAAAAATTCTGTTCTTGAATTTGATGAGGCCATTTGCTATGAGATGATACTTCTCATTCCTATCACCATCACCTTTCTATTGCAACCTATGATTCAACTTCTCATACTTCTCATCATGGTTCCCTGCCTGCAATATTCACTCCTGTAAATCTCTCCCATAAGAGCTCACAACTGAAATGTGGTTCACCTACATTCTCCTACTGAGAGCATCTGCAACCCTGTTCTCCTTGCCTTTAATATACCTGATCTCAAAATCAAACTCACTTAGAGTAGCCAACCATATAGCTTTCCTTGCATTCATATTGGGTTTGTCAAACAAATACCTTAGTCTAGTGTGACTGCTCATTAGAACAATCCTCCTGCCAAGGAGATAATGTCTCCACATATTTGACGCATGAATGATTGTTTCCAACTCAATATCATGAATCACATAGTTATGTTCATGCTCATTAAACTTCCTTGACTCATAAAAAACCGTCTTCAATTTCATTAGGACTCCAATAAATCCTTCCTTACATGCATTTGTACAAAGCACAAACTCCTTATCATGATCTACAATATTCAAAACTAGAGAATTTGTAAGCAAATTCTTCAACTATTCAAAACTAGTAGCACACTCCTCAGTCCATTCAATGGCTTCCCTATCCTCTACAAATATGTGATAGGATAGCCAATCTTAGATAAGTTCATGATGAACTTCGTATAATAACCCGCTAGTCCCATGAATGATTTGACCTCATCCACATTCTTCGAAGTTGGCCATGCCATGATAGCCTTGATATTTTCCGGATCCATTACTATCCCTTCCTTGGAAACAACATGTCCTAAGTAATAAATCTGAGTCTGAAAAAAATACACTTACTAAGCTTAAAATATAACTTATTCTCTCTCAACAATCTCAATACTTCTTCCAGGTGCTCTGCATGATCCTCCTCATTCTTTCAATATACTAATATGTCATCAACAAAGACTATCACAACCTTATCCAGATAAGGGCGGAACACACTATTCATCAAACACATAAAGGTGGCTGGAGCATTATTAAGACCACAAGGAACCACCATGAACTCACATGCCTATACCTTGTATGAAATGCAATCTTGTAGATATCTTCTTCTTTGATGCGCACCTGTTGATATCCTGATCTCAGATCAAGGTTCGAAAACACTTCTGCTCCCTTCAATTGATCAAACAAATCATCAATCCATTACAATGTATACCTATTCTTGATAGTCAACTTGTTCAACTTTCTGTAATCAATGCACAATATGAGTGTACCGTCCTTATTTCTTACAAAAGACACTAGTGCACCCCAAGGTGACACACTTGGCCTTCTAGGTTCCTTATCAAGCATCTCTTTAAGTTGCAACTTCAATTCCACCTACTTGGTTGTGCTCATCTTGTAAGGTTCCTTAGATGATGGTGCTACTTCTGACATCAACTCAATAAAGGAATCCACCTCCTTGTGAGGTGACAACTTTGGACATGAAACACATCTTGAAACTGCTACAAAATAGGGTACTTACTCAAGACTTCATCATCCTCATCCTCTTTCCTGTTTTCATTGGAAACATGTACTGCAAACAATAAACATCTTTTTCTACAACAACACTTGGGTTACATGGTTGTAACCATTCTCATTAACGTAGGCTTCTTGTTTCCCTACAAGATTCTCTTTTCTCCATCATCATCTAGGCACTTAATGGCATTTTCATACCAGTTTACCTTGGTCCTATGAATGAGCAACTAGTCCATGCCCAAAATCATGTTATATGATCCCAAAGGAATCACATTTAGATGTGCTGATGTAGGCATACCATTAAGCTCAAATGCACAAGATCTCACCCAATGATGAACTCTTCAACTTGGTCCTTGTAGCCAAATGCACCAATCAAGATTCTGCACTCATTCAACCAAGACTGACCCACCAGGTCAGGACTAATATAACTATAATTAGATCCATGATAAATAAAAATGGAAACAAATTGATCATAAAGCTTACGTTCCATCTCGCTAATGGATATCTGATGAGATGCTTGCCTATTATCTATTGGGTTGTGTTATATTCTTTCCATGACTAGCCCACGTAGTTAACTGGGGGTTAGGGGGGGAGGTCACAGGGGGTTTGAGGTGTACACGTAACCCCACTTTATGGGGTCCAGGGCAGCGCCCCAGAAAATTTTGGTTTTGGACCCTATGTTAGGTTGGGCGGACCCACCTATGGTTTTGTGCATGATTTTTGCAATGGTTTTGGATGCGATGGTTTTGGGTCCATGTTTTGGACGCAATGTTTGGCCATGGTATTAGATGCTTCGGCAATGTATAAATATGTATTGTAAACATTGAAAGAAAAAATAAAGAAATCAGCTGGTATCTCGGTTTAGCAATCCAGGGAAATCTCTATGTATATGTGTTTTTATGGTTATACTTCTCACATTTTATTTTTTGTGTTTTAGAATTCGTATGCAGGTAATTTGTGTACAGGGTTAAAACCTACATTTGGTATCAGAGTTGTTTTGGCTTCAAGGGGGTGCCTTTGTTGCTGAGGGGTTTCGCTTGGGCCAGTGGTAGACCCCATTCAGTGGGAGATCTACGGGATCGATTCTGGTGGTGAAAGAAGATGGCAAGCAGTGGAAAGATAGAGATCGAGAAATATAATGGTCGGAGTTTTGAGTTGTGGAAACTCAAGATGGAGGATCTTTTGGTGGATAAAGATCAATGGATTGTGGTAGATCCGGGTACTAAACCAACAGGAGTGTCCGATGAAGAATGGAAGAAGTTGGATTAGAAGGCAAAGAGCACAATACGACTATGTCTCAGATTCAGTACTGTTGAATGTATCAGGGGAAGCTATGACGAAGGCTTTGTGGGACAAGTTAGGGACTTTGTACCAATCTAAGTCTTTGGTGAATAAATTGTTCATGCGGAAAAAGCTGTATAACCTGAGGATGAAAGATGGGGACTCGGTGATAGAGCATCTGAGTGCATTTAATACTATGGTAAGTTAGTTATCGTCTATTGATATCAAAATTTTAGATGAAGATAAGTGCATTAGTTTGTTGTGTTCTTTACCATAGTCATTGGATAGTCTAGTTATTGCAATAGGTAGCAATGCAGCTGCCTTGCAGTTTGATGAAATAGTCTCAACCTTGCTGACGAAGGAGATGAGACGAAAAAATATGGAGAGCCAGAATGGTGATGCCTTGTCTGTATGAGGATGGTCCCAGAATAGAAACAAAAATAAGTCATCGAGTGGGAGATCTAAATCTAGAAGGAGATCTAAGTCTCCAGGAAAACCTGTAAAGGTGGTGTGTTGGAAATGCAGAAAGGAAGGGCACTACAAAAGGGATTGTAAATCTAAAGCTCCTGATAAAGGAAAGGGATCTGATGATGCTCCTTCTATAGACGTGAAAACCAACTCAGATGAAGGTGGAGATTTGTACTTGGCTTCTTCAAGTACACATGTAGATCATGAGGCATGGTTGATTGACTCAGGTGCATCCTTTCACTTCACTCCCCATAGAGAGTGGTTTTGTGATTATGAGAAATATGATGGTGGTGATGTATTCTTAGGAGATGATAGGAAGGCTAGAATCATTGGTTGCAGAAAAGTAAAGTTGAAGTTGTCAGGTGGAAGGGTTAGAACCCTTCTGGGTGTTCTGCATATTCCTGCATTGGCCAGAAATCTGATTTCTGTAAGCAAGTTGGATGATGCAGGTGTAAAGACAGTGTTCGAGAAGGATACCTACAAGATGGTTCGAGGAGCACTGGTAATGATGCAGGGAGTTCGGATTTGGAACTCTGTACAAGCTGCAAGGTAGCACTGTTATTGACGGGTGCAATAGTTCTATGGTTCCTGAAAATGGAGCAGAAAATCTAGTGGGATCTGGAGAGAAGACCATGTTGTGGCATCAAAGGCTTGGACATATTGGAGAGAAGG
>APFE031038625.1:0-23916 GCA_000404065.3 Pinus taeda
TCTCAGGATGAAGTGGCGGTTGCTTGGTTTCGACTCCCTGGATGGCATTAAATTGAGCTACCACTCCATGATTGCCCTTTTTTTAACAATTTTTCCATCCTATGCGAGCTTATGATAGAGGGGGCTCCCGCCTGGAGTCTGCGGAGGGTATGTGTGTGGTTGTTATGCTTAAAAATCATATAGAACTCCTCAAAATCCATTGTGATTGGCCCTAGAGTGCGGAGCCAGTCAGCGCGGGGGAAAATGTCACAACCCCGCATGTGTATGGCAAACATGTGGGCTTTCAGCTGATAATCCCCCTGAAGTTTGACATTTTCACAACGACCTTCACATTTCATTGTGCCTCCATCTGCAATTTGAACTTGGAAGTTAGAAACTACTCGTACAAAGCAATGCACCGTTTCTGTGACTTTTTGATGGATGAAATTATGTGTACTTCCACTATCAATCAAGACTACTATTGGGCAATGTTTAATAAACCCTCTGATTTTGAGCGTTTGAGGGGAAGAAATCCCCGCTAAGGCATGCAACGAAATAACTAGTTCGTCAGAGACATTTTCTTGTTGGTTGTCGTCCTCTAGCGACTCATGTTCCTCGAGTGGTGGATCTTCCTCTGTTGAGCTGTAGTCAGTGGAATCTATTTGAAAGAATTTGGGCTCCTTACATTTATGACCTGGGGAGTATTTTTCATCACACTAGTAACATAGTCCTTGCTTCCTTCTTTCGACCATTTCCACAGGGGACACCTTTTGGACCTTAAGTGTTTGAGTCGTGTTCTGAGCCTGTGGGGGACAACCTTTAGCGTGGAAATTTGGGCGACTGTATTGGGCTGCTAATGCACGTTCCACCTTACGAGCTACTTGGCAAGCCTCCGTCCACGTGGGAGGGTGGTGAAGTAGAACTTGAGCTTTGGCTTCTTTAAGATCGCTGATAAAACATTCCGTGTAGAACTCATCTGTGAGACCCTTAGTGCGGAAAGCTAAGCCTTCAAAAGCGGTAATATATTCATCCACTGTACCAGTCTGTCCGAGCTTAGTGAGACGACCTAAATAAGAGTCTTCTTGTTCAAAGCGATCTCGAAGAGCTTTGGTAAATTGGGTCCAAGTCCTAAAAGATCCATTGCAACGCTGATGCCATTCCCACCATTTCCACCACTCATTGTCGAAGTACATGCTCCCCAACATAAGCTTAGTCCCATCATCTAGGATATGATTCAATTTGAAATACTGCTCCATTTGTGCTAGCCATGCGGACATGTGAGAACCGTCAAATTTATGCATATCCAACTTGGGAGGTCGCTGATTGGGTGGTGGATGGGTGTGCCAGACGTGAGGATAGTGGCTAGTTTCACCGTAATTGCCTTCATGGCCATTATACCCCTCCTCGTGGGCTTGCTCCTTGCCTTTTGACATAAAATCCTCCTTGCCTTTTGACATAAAATCTTGTATCTGTAGACTTAGTCCGTGAAGCTGATTTTGCATTCCCTCCAGATCTAGTCCGCGAAGCTGAGTTTGGATTTCCTTCACATTTTCTTCAAGTTTTTCCATCCTTTCATTGGCCATCGCTTGAGATTTAGTTGCTACCATACACCGACCTGATGAAAAATTGGGACTGCCAAAAAAAATTTCACAATTAATTGAATGGTACCACCATGCTCAACTCATTGTCCTGATTTTAATGGGCTAGATCACCAATAAGCGCCCCGAAAGATCTCATACTTTTTTTTTTTTTTTTTGAAACTCCTAACGGATTTTTACTCCTTCTTGATCAATATCGTAGTCGCCAAATCCTCAAAATGTCAATGCGGCCAAAAGTCCTGCGACAATTATACCCTGGTATAGGAACCCTTCACAACGACTCTGGTCTGGTGGATCTGAGAGATCTGAATGGCGGATTGGGTAGCCCTGGACGGTTGAACTGACTGCTTCTGTAGATCTGATGAATCTAATAGATCAGAATGGCTGATTGGGACCGATGTCTGCTACTGCTGCACTCCTTTACTCAAGCGGATCTGGAAGAGATGATGTTTGAAGAAAGGGAACTAGGGTCTTGAGGACTGTCAGGTGCTACAGATCGCAATATACATAAGGGTCTGGCAGTAGTACTCGACCCAATGTTTCAGGGCTCTAACTAAGGAGGGTCGACCGTACCCTTAACCGTACCACCTGACTACCCTATCGTACGGGCGAGTAATCTCTCTGAGTGCTGTTCTCGGTGTACTGTAGCCGCAAGACTGTCGTTGGTTTATCTATGGCGAGGTTTTCAGGGAGCCTATGGGGCTTCCGATATACCCAGAGGGTACGTGGAAGACAGTCCGTGCGCGGTTCTGTTTAATGCGCTACTACTCGAAGGGGTACCCACAGGGGTTACAAGGGAGTCCAACAGACGTGACCACCTCTTGTATTTCCTACGTGCATGCCTCCCCAAATCCATAGGTTTATGCGCTCAATGACAGATCCCGTGGTTTAAAGACGCCGGAACACGTCTCTAGCCAAAAAAAAAAATCGCTAAAATTTGGAGATCCCACCGAGCCCTGGAAAGTGCTCTGATACCACTTGTTATGCTTCTTAACCTGCAAAGCAATACCAAACAGAGAATATGCGAGAAAAATACCCAGATCATAGAATATGCGAAGAAAATATACCCAGAACACAGAATAGCAATGATTTTATTACTCAGAGAGAAATGTTCACAGGCCTCTTCGAGGGGGCAACCTCCAATAGAGCAGAGCTCGATTACAAAACAAGACACGATGCTCCTCGCAGGGAGTCCCTATCCTTTATATATGACTCATACATGCAATACCACGGGTCAATACCGTGGGTTTTATTAATACCATCTATCTAATACTACCGCTCATTTACCCATTTGTAACTAACTGTGGTCCCTTCATTAATTGTGGGTTAACCACTTACAAATATTAATATGGGCTTTATTGACTCTTGACTATGACGTGATCCCATGACATGAATAAGGGGGTTAGGGTGGGACCCTAACACATTGAGTGGTTTTATATCATGGATCGTACCTTGCTACGGGAGCCCAAAGTACATAGTAGTGGGACGAATTAGTGGGATTGATGCAATTAGAGATCCGAGTAACAAAGGCTAGAGCAGTCAGATACTAAAGAGCATAGAGAGGGTTGACAATAGTGTAGAAAGGCAGAGTCAATAGAAGCACAGAGGTTTCAGTGAAAAGAGGAAATAATAGCCAAAGACTTTGGTGATAGAGGCATCATTTTGATTCAGGTTGGAAGTTTTTTGTTTTTGGAGTTGTTGGAGAAACAACACTAGAGAGAAGTGTTGCATGCAAAACATTCCAAAGGTTCAAGATCGGGATTGAGTTGAATTCCTTTCTTGTTGAGAGGGAGTGTTGAAAATAGAACCAAGAAATGATAAAAATAGAATCCATAAATTCCAGTTTAATTTTTCCTTGAATTAAACTGAGAATTAAAATTGAATTCTATTTTCATAGAAACTTGTAATAGTTAACTAGAGTGAATTGACTTAGTTAACTTAGGAATTTTGAGTTGGAAGTCCTTCTAAAGTCACGTTTATGTTCTCCCTATATTATAGGGGTCCAGGATGAGTTAAGTATGATTTGTAATTAGATAACTTAGTTTACTGAGTTAAGTCCAATTAAATTAGTTCCAAACTGTTTGAGGAACAAATAGTGAGTTAACAGTCAGTTGATGCATTAGTGCACTCAACTAGTGTTACTCCAGTTAACTGAAGATTCCCTCATCAGAAACTCATGCATGTCGATTCTGAGAAAGACCCAGTTGATACTAGAGAGCAGGGACATTGTACTATTTGTTGTATAATTTTCTAAGTTGTACTCATAGTGCATGCAATCAGGAACTGATCCTTGAAGGGATTGCGCAGTTATGGATAAGGAATTTCCTTTTAAATACAAGCTAATTTTCTCAGGAAATGTGCAAAGAATTAGAAGCTTGGAGGCTTGGAAATTTGGCTAAGTATTGGGCAAATGAAGTCATCAAACGGAGGATAGGAAATACTTGTGCAGGTTTTTATCCTCTACAATTTCCTAGGATGAGGAGGAGATTGAAAGAGGTAACCTCGAACCACTTTCAACTCAATAGCTAGCCCTACTGAGCCAGAGAGGGATCTCTCAAATTTTTTTATCAATGAATAGATTTTAATTAAAGTTTTTAGGCTAGATATGCAATTTTGTTTGTGTATTTGTGAATTTGAGATTTTAAGGTTTGTTGGACTAGGGTTTAGAGCAAGTGATTAGGTCTAGGCTTTAGGAATACAGAGACAAGAATAGAAAGGAGCTAGGTATCAGTAAGTTATGGTATACTTGAACTGTTATCAATGTAGCATATATTAGAGAGTTTTGAAGAGACTAATGAGAATATGTAAGTATGAATTCATTAGCTTTAGAAGAAATAAACACAACTATGAAACCCACATAAACAGAGCTTGAAATCAAGAATCTTGTCTATATAACTGCAATGCAATTCATAGAAAGAAGATAAAACATGTGAAGAAAGATAATTTATTCATTAGAAACTGATAGAAAGAGTAAAAAACCATTATACACTCACTGAACTAGAGTTCCTAAAAACTAGCTGCAACTGCTCGTGTATTAGCTGAAATGATCATAAACATACAAGCCTCCTCCACAAACGTCCAACCCTTCTCTCTAAAAGAGAAATAATACATATAAACTCAATTAGACCACTTCCCCACCTTCAGGAGTCAAATTCGTAGGTGGTGGAACTGATTCCAAGATTTTAACCAACAAGTGAGAGTGAGAAGGTTAAACATAAACACTTCTTGTAGACATTGTTTTGGATTTTGCTTCCTTAATGAGACCTATTAAACATAAAAAAAACAACCTATCATGTCCATTTATTCATGCTTACATCATCTAACCTCGAACCTAGTTCAATTACCTCAAGATTTCTAACTTTGACCAAGTCAAACTGAAAACTAGGAAATTTACACAGTGAAATTTTAAATGAAAAACATAGGAAATTGTAGAAGCGCAGCACCGAATTTAAGCCCACTTTAAGGTGTCTTGTTGAGGTCCAAATGAAGATCTAAGAGAACGGTCAACTAGATTTTCAAGTATAGTTTCCCGAGCACCTTCAATTTTTTAAAATGACCCATGGGAAGGCCTTCAAAAATCTAATCTCCCAAGGTCACCCCAAAAGCGCAATCTCTGTCAAAAAGAGGTCCATAAAGGTGATTTTTGACCACTTTTTCCCCTTTTTCTCAAAATTTGGACCCTCTCCAGAAAATATGAAGCAATGGGTTTTGAGAGGATGCCAAGGGCTTTCTAAAAATACAAGCCATTTTCTAATTGAGTGCCTAAGGAGCATTGCGCTTCTGTGACTCTCCAAATTTCTGAATAAGGCACCAAAATATCCAAAAAACAAAAAATGTTTAGAATTCCTTCAAAATTGGTCATGAGCTCTAAAATGAAGTATGTTAAGCCCTCATGGATTCTTCAACAAGAATCTCTAAGTTACCCTTCTCATTTTGGTCCTTTAGGGTTTCTTTGAGCTTATTTTGCAACTGTTTGACCTTGTCATTGCAAATCATATTCTTGGCCTGGTGGTGGTGTGCCATGTGCCTTAGTAGCTAGTTGTCTCTATTTGACTTGTCTAGAAGCTTCTCCAAGTGGTCATTTACCTTTTCTAAACAATACTCCTTGTCTTCATTGACCTCTAAGGCAATTTTGTCTTCTAACTATAGTTCCTCATCCAGCAAGATGTGTTTTTTCTCCTCTCTCAATGCCTTCTTAAGCCTTTTGGTTCTTGGCCTCTTTTTCTTACCTTGTCCTCTAGTTCCTTTAGGCTCATTGATCTCCAAGACTGCTTTTCCCTTGCCTGATTGCTGCAATAGTTTAGCTTTCTCCTTTTCCATGATAAGTTGTTTTGCCTTTAGTTCATTGTTTTCTTGTTCTAGAATGAGATGACAAACCTTGCCTTTGCCATGTTTTCCATGAGTTCTCTGATCTGAGAGTATTTGTCTTTGATAATATGTTTCATGCTTGAGGGCTCATTTTCTGATTCTAAGTCTACTAATTCAAGCTCATGCTCAACCAAATCTTTATCCTGCACTAGTGACCCCTGTTTTGCTGATGTAGAAGGCTTGGCCCCTTCCTCACCATGAGAAGTAAACACAAGCCTTTTTACTCTTTTGTACATCCTAGTCACCTCAGGTCTAGGTGCTTTAGGAATCTCCATTGATATTCTTGAGGACCCAACCTCCATTTGATGTGTTGGCATGCTTGACTGCTAAACTAAAACATTGGATTCATGCCATTTCAAAGTTATCTCCAAGAAAGAATCCCATGTCATGTTCTTCTATGCAAGTTGATGGAGCACTATAGTCTTGATTAGACTATGATGAAAGAGACTAGGATAGTGTTCTTTGTTCTTCACCTGTACTTTCTCGTACATCTTGGCAAGGCTTCTACAAGGATAGTTGCACATGTTGAGAGGTTTCTGAGTTGTAAAGTGCATTAGAAGTCAAATGTGATAGGCATACAATCTAGAAAACCTTCCTTCACATGTGAAAAATTTCACGACAAGTTTCATCAAAGGAGAATACTTCTCCAATAGGTACCTAAAAGGTATGATATGTGTATGGGTTTCCCTGTATGGTGTTTTCAAGAAGGACATGTAATGCACAAGATCTAAGTTCATGCCCTTAAACCAGCATTCTCCATGATCTAGTATCCCTATAACAAGTGAAATAGAAGCTACTGAAAATGTGAACTCAACCCCAACAATAATGGCACTTTCTCCTTTCAAATTAGTAGCAACACAATCTATCAATTGTTCATGGAAACCTACTTCACACACCCTTTTGCAAAAATCTAGACAGTTCACATCTTCAAAGCATTGTTTGATAAAGGGTGATGTATTGATCTCATTGCAGTTGGTTGGTTCATATTTGAGAATTTTTCCTCCCTTATGATGTTTCTTCCTTCCTGGTGAAGAATCTCCTTCCACAATGACAGAAACCCTACCAGTAGGAAAATCAGAAAAAACAATGAGGGATGAGTGAAAAATGAAATGATGGGTAGGTGGAGTGGAAAAAATGGCAAGGGAAATTGTAGGAGGTGGTTATGAACTGTAAGAAACTTATGAAAATGAAATGAGGTGAAATGAAGGAAAGGAGTGTTTGTGAAAAATGAAAAACAAAGTTTCTAGGAAAATTGTCCAAATTGCTTAGGAAGGAGATAGGGTTTCATTTTTGGTGAAGTAATTTGGTGATTTGTAGTTGGTTCAATGGTTTATAATGTATTTTAAACATGTGTAGAGGTGTAGAATGATATTTTTATATGTTTATCATATGAAAACTAGACTAACCATCATCAACTCTAGCTCATTTCATGAAAAAATCACTAAAAACCCTAAATGAAGAAATCTTAAGCTTGAATCCATCTTTCTAAATAAAAAGGTAAGTGAGGTGATGTACTTACTTGTAGAGGAGTTTAAGTTAGCAAGAAAACAATTCGCAAGCTTGAAATTTCAATTTGGGTGAGTTCTGGATGGTTTTGAGCTACTCTAGCACAAGCGCAGCGCAGTGTCTGGAGCCACAGCGTAGTGTCCAGAAGCACAGCACCAGCCTCAGAAGCGCAGCACAGTCTTTGGAAGTGCATCACCTTGAATGTTTTTCTAATATTTCCTAAAAACCTGAGTTTTTCTTGCTAATGGAAGAGAGAGCTCGACGCACAAAGGGGAATAAAAGGAAAATAAAGTGAGTTTGGGGCTTTTTGAGTTTATATAGGCAAGTTAGTTTTCCTTTTGAAAGGAAATGGGCCCCACAAACCTTTTAAAAAAATGATTTTTCACCTTTAAGACTGTGTCATCTTGGAGAGTTGAAACCTTAGTTGCATTTTCACTTTTTGAACATTGAAACTTCTTCTCTTGGAGCCTTTGAAAATGAAATCATGAAGAACTTGTGAAAGTTCATCAAGTCAATGTCAAAGAGCCACTTGTCATGCTTTATTTAATGTTGGATTTACACATGATGATGATGGACCTTGAAACCCTAATGACCTAATGAAAACCTAAAACTGAATGAAAAAATGATGATGACTGATATAATGAAAACCTTCTTTTTATTAAGACACCTTAATCTAAAGGAGTTAGGTGACCAACATGTGTGACTTTCCCAAAAGAATAAAATCATTCCTAGACCAACTAACCAGTGACCAAATTTTACTCTGTAAACCTACTGACATTGTAAAATTTGACTTTGAGAATCCTAACAGACTTGGTAAAATCATATTTGATCACTAGTGATAGGAAAACAAGACTTACACTAACATTGGCTCTAGTTGGGGATGGCAACTCCTTGGAGGTGCCAAGAACACCATAGACCAAGTAGCCTTATTCATTGGGCAATGGAGTCAACTAAACTTTGACTTAAAACTGACTGATGTTTTGACATGACAGGACTACAATAGTAAAATAAAAAATAGCAGCTGACCAAAGAAGCCTTAGGGCCTTCTCTTCAAACTTCAAACTCCTATGATACCCACTTAGATACTGGTATATACAATGGTGATGAAATTTCATAACTTTTTTCAAACATGGTAGTGCTTGAGAAGCCTACCTTTGACTGCTCCTCCTAAATAATCTTCTCCATTCATTTCCTCCAATAGGAAAGCATTCTTCCCTCAAAAAGCAAAAATTCTATAGTGTCCCTTTCACAAGTTTTCAAATTTGCCATGTTTTCCCTTTTCTTCATTTCTAGCATCCCACCGAAGAACCACATCTCCTAAATTGAAATTGTCTTCCTTGGTCTTGTGATCATAAATCTTTTTAATCCTTTCCTGAAGTTTAGATGTGTTTTGAAGAACTTCCTCTCTAGTCTATTGTAGATGAATCATCTGGTTTATCCTTCTTTGCATATCATTGGTCTCACTGTCCAATTCCTGCAAAATTTTCATGATCAGGATAGCAAGAGATGAAGGAAAAATTGTGCCAATCCCATACACCAACTGAAAAGGATACATACCTATTGATTTCTTAGTGTTGACTCTATTCACCCATAAGGCATTAATGATATTTTTATGCCAGTTCTTCTTGTTCAATTCTAAAACCTTCTTGATGATGTTAACCAAAGATTTGTTGGAAGATTCAGCTAGACAATTCCCTTGTGGATGATAAGTAGTGGAATGTCCTAATAAAAGATGGTACTTAGCACAAAACTCCACCATCCTTTTTTACTTGAAGGCAACAACATTATCATTAATTATTTTCTGCAGGCAGCCAAATCTAGACAAGATATTAGACTCAATAAATTGAATGATAACAGAATCAATAGCTTGCTTGGTTTGGATTGCCTCAACCCATTTTGTGAAGTAGTTTGTGGCTGTCAAAATCCATTTATGTTGTGCTTATGATGAAGGATAGATCTTGCCAATGAAGGATAGATCTCGCCAATGAAGTCAAGACCCCACTGCTGAAAAGGAGCTGAAATTGAGATGGGCTACAAGGGTAATGGAAAAAGTTTTCTTTTTCCTTGGAAAATCTAACATTCGTGACAACTCATCACTATTTTATATACATCATAAAAAAGAGTGGGCCAATAGAAACCAACCCTTAAGATCTTATTTGTTGTAGTCTTCCATAAGTGATGGTCACCACAATCTCCTTTGTGAAAATCTTTCATCGCATCCTTAGCTTCATTCTCTACCAAACAATTCAGTTGCACACCACTAGGGTATTTCCAGTATAAAGCACCATCAAGAAAACAATACTTTGAAGCTTTCAACATTAAGTATATAGCTTTACCTTTGGGAACTTCCGATGGAGGATTTAAATGTTGCAAGACATAGACAATGTCAGAATACCATGGAGAGGAAAGGAACATGTCAGACACTTGTAAGTATGGGTCTTCTTCATGTTCTTCTTCTTAAAGTGTTGCAATCAAATCAATGTCTAGTGCATTTAGATTAGATTCAACCATAAGCTTAGCCAAACCTTGCCCCTTGATGAGATTTATAGGCCTTATCTCCAAATCATACTCTAGCATGGCTGGAATCCATTTTCCCCTTCTGCCTTCATGATCTGTTTGCACAAGAATTTCTTTCACCATTGTTGTAGTAACATAAGAAATGGTGTGAGAATGTAGAATATAAACTCAAAAATCCTTGAGAGCGTTCACCAAAGAAAAGGTATGCTTCTCAATGATGTTGTATCTTAGTGTTGCATCTCTTATGGTGCGACTGAAGAATGCTATGGGCTGCTCATTTTTCTAATATTTCTTTTTAATTAGGACTGCTGCTAATGTATGCTCAGAGGCAAATGAAAAGATAATGAAATATGAAGTATAATATGGACTAATCAAAATAGGAGAAATGGATAAGGAAAATTTTACTGCATGAAATGATTTCTTAGCCTCTAAAGACCACTTTACCTCATTGTCCTTCTTTAGCATGTCTATCATCTCTTTCAAATATTCAACTAGATTGTGGATGAATCTTCTCAAAAAAATGATTTTCCCATTAAAATACTGAATTTCTTTCTTGTTCCTTGGGAAATATAATTGTTGAATGGCTTGCACTCTTGCAGGATCAATGTGAATGCCATCCTTGGCGATGATGTGTCCCAACATCTTATCTTCTTCCATGGCGAATAGACTCTTCTTTGGGTTGAGTGAGATGCCAAATTTTCTGCATTCTTGAAAAACAATTCTCAAATGATGTAAATGATCTTCATCAGATTTGGAAAACACTGTGAGATCATCTAAATATATAACCAGAAATACATCTTTTTCATTGGCAAAAGCTATGTCCATAGCCTATTGAAACGTCTCTCCTGCATTCTTTAATCCAAATGGCATCTTGGTGTACATGAATGTGTCCTATGGTGTTGTGAAGGCTATTTTTAGTTGATCATCTTTATGCACCAAAATATGATTGTACCCAAATATCCATCTAGCAATGACATCCTAGAAGACCCAACTACCCTCTGAAGTATATGATCCATCTTTGGTAAGGGATAATTATCTTTCATAGATACTTTATTTAAATTTATAAAATCAATGCAAAGACGAATATCCCCGATCTTCTTTCTTACTGGGACTAGATTAGACATCCATTTAAAGAATCGAATAGGAACTATGATACCAGACTTATAAAGCCTATTTACCTCTTTTTCAATTGATGGCAGTAGTTTAGGATTAATCCTTCTAAGTTTCTGGTGAAATGGTTTTTTCTCAGGCTTGACTGGAATGGTGTCCTTAATGATATTCTTGTCATAAACCTTTGGATCTGAATATTCCCAAGAAAATACATCATAAAATTATGTCATTAAAGCTATGTACTTACTTTTCATTTTAGAGGATAAGGATTTTGACAGTTTGACCATCTTAGGCTTGTCAGTTGTGCCAATGTTTACATCTTCAACACCTTTTTCTGTGGGGACCAAGGTGGGCATTTTGGCAACATCGTCATAATCAAAAAACTCTTCCAAAGGTACCAATCCTCTTGGAATGTTGTTGTCCTTCACCTGCAATATTTCAATCTCAGTTGATTGAATGTATGGAACATTCATATTGGATGTATCATCAATGCAAGAATTATGAAATTCTCCTTCCAATTGCAGAAAATTGTCGATTTGTTTATCATCCCAAAACACTTGCCAAAATATCATATTGTCTGGGACAGTCGGGCAATGTTTGACATGGATAGAATACTTCATATTAGAGTGAATAGGAATCTTTACCATACTAGTTGCAGTAGCAAGAGAGTTGACTATAACATTTTGAGTTCTAGGAATAAGACACAAAGTATATTCTGTAAAAGTTTTGAGGATGTCAAGTACAACATTGTGATATGCTCTCATTCTTGGATTATTGGCCTGGTATTCCCCTTTAACTTGTTTTATTACCAACTCGGAGTCGCCATAAACATAAATTTTCTTTGCTTCTAACTTCTTCATAATTTTGAGGCCAACAATCAATGCCTCATACTCCACCTCATTGTTTGAGAATTCAAAAGCTAACTTGTAAGAACTCATTCTTACATTACGAGGAATTTTAAATGACTGATGTAATGGACCATGAATCCAAATAGCAATCCAAACTCCTTCTTTTCTCAATCCACCATCAAAATCCATGGTCCAAAGACCATTATCTTCATCCCAAAAAAGGATTTCTGAAGGTTGAACTGTCTGATCTTTTAGAGGATGGTTGACTGTCTTAAGACACTTTTCTTTCTTCACTATCTCAGAAATCTCTTCAAGAGGGTTTACTGTCTACAAACACTCTTCATTCATCTCTTTTCTTTCAGCAATCATAACTTTTTCCAAACTGGCTATAACATCTGGAACTCCTAAAATTTCTACAAGTTGACTTTCATCATCGACTAAATTCATATCACTAAACAAAATGAAGGAATCAAGATCAGTGTGCACAACATGTATACGGTGATTTATTGGTTTTTCCTTACTACTGGTCATGAATTTCATCTTCTTTTCCCGATAGAGTTTCCTAAGCTGACCAAATACTGGGATAGTAACATATGAAAAATCAAGATGTAGAGTTCCCTTTAGTTTTGCTCCCCAATACCTTGAAAGAAACATACCAAACCAAGGAGGAATATCAACGACCACTACATCGATCAACACATTATTGGTGGGAATTTGGTCCAAGGACACTACTAAGTCTTTAATGAGGCCAAGATATTTCACTCTACCAGAATCAAAAGAGTAGAGGTCATGATAAGGTCAGGTGATACTCAGTCCTAGTTTGTCCATGATGACCTTGGGCATAAGATTATGTGAGGCGGCAGAATCTAGCATGGCATTATGGAGGATAAATTCATGAAGATTGAGACTAAGGTAAAAAGGTGGAATTTCACTATATTCAGGACTTCCTTCTAAAGTTGGACTAAAAAGGATTGTTGGTTCATCATCTACCACATTCACAGTATCTGACATCTGGTCAACCTTAAGCATTTTTTTCAATCTGAAACTATATTTATCATTCATCACTAATTCAGTGAGAGGAATTGAAACTTTTAACTTAGAAATTTCATTTTCTAAACTAAAAATATTAGATTGCTTTTCTACCTCCTTTGCAGCAGTGTCTTTCTTTTCAACCTGCCCTTTAGCTTGAGATTCCTCCTTATGACTTTTAGTTTGAAACTCCTTATCTTTTCTCACATTGCTGGTAGATGCCTCATTTGCTTTATCCTAGGTCAGTGTGACAACTTCTTTCTCTTTATTCTGATTTAGAAAAGCTGCTTCTCTACTTGGTGTGTCTTTCTACATATTTTGCCTCTTCTGGTTCAATGTAACAGCTACATTTCTATTCCTCAAGTTGTACATCTTTTCCAAATGACTAAGAGCATTATGATATCCTCTTTGATATTCTTCAGTTTGTACAACCCATAGATTGTCACTTGCAAGTACAAGTTGTTGATCACTTGGTATGAAAGATTCTTCAGAGAATTGATCTTCTTCTCTCAAAAAGGTAGGCAGCTCATATTCTTCAAAGAAGTGATTTTCTTCTACAATCTCGTCTTCATATTCTTCCTGGCCTTCAGTATGATTTTTCTGAAATAACGCTCTTACTCTTCCTCGAGGATCTTGATTTCGTTTCTCTTTCTATCTATTTCTGAGTTGTTGTTGTTGCTGGTGTCGAGAAGTAAAAAGGGTATTTTTCACCTCTATTTACCCTACATTAATTATCAATCCAGGTACAATTTGTTATTTCAAAGAGTGTATTCAGTTTGCGGCGGTCATTTGTCAGAGTAATTCTAGTAGTATAGTGCTTTAAATACAAGAGCAAACATATGTTTGGAATAAAATCTACTTACAAAAAGAAACTTAACACTCCGAGACTTAAATCATGCATTCAGAAAGCTACAGCAATTTATCAGTCAAGGGTACAGTAATAATAACTCTTCCCTTTGTAAACTAATGCAATTGAAGAGCAATCAAAGAAAAGATCATCAACCTGGGAATTGGACAACATATGTTAATGTTCACTACAGTTTCAGATCGTTCTGCACACCAAAGCAATGAATTAACCAAAGCAATGATAATTCAAATGACAGAAAAAGGAACAACAACTAATCTATTTAACAAGATTGAACAACAAATCTTTAATCTATAGAAATGAATGAGGCAATAATCGTAATCTGTGGGAATTAAGTAACAATCTTCACTTCAGAAATGATTTAGACAGTAAATGGAAATGGGACAGCCAACTAAAGGAAATGAATTATTGAACAACAACTTGGATCAAATGAAAATGCACAACAAACCAAATCGAATATTACGCACAACACTTCTATATTGAAAGGAACAGTAATCTGAGTTTCGGTACAATAGTTGTTAATCACGGTATGAAGAAACAGCAATTGTGATCATAGAGGAACAACAGTCCCAAATGAACAGAAATCACGTTTAGATGTAAACCATAGGTAAATACACAGTAATACTGATTTATAGATACACAACACTGTCACTCTGTAAATGAACAACAATGGCAATCTGGAAGGAACAACAATGTTATATGATAATATCAGTTTGTTAAAGGAACAACGATGCGATACGAATTTAGAATGAATAGCATAACATTCATGTGGCAGAGAATAAAATTATTGTTCAAATAGGAATGAAATATAACAAAACTAATATGTGAAATAATAAGAAACAACAAATTACTGAACAAAGCGAATAAGAGAAATCAAACCACACATAAATCGGAAAATAATGGTACAAGAGCAAGTGATCCACCAGGGCAGGGACCTTAGCCTCCAGGGACGCACTGCTTAAGATTACTCCAGAATCAAAGACGGAACAACAACAAAGTTTATATATTAAGCATCAAAATAGAGTTACTGCAATCGCTCTTTTAAAGAGAGTCAATGATCAAAGTTTCAGTTACAAAAGTGAATTTCATAAAAACAACAATAGTTCGTCCCCCTTGGGCTAGCCATGCTACCCCTTCTTATAGAAGTCGAGTTGAGATATCAACAATACAGAGAATCATTAAGGTAGCGATCCCTTAGGATCAAAGGATCCTGAGGGATTCGCCATATTGTTAGCTCTCAATCATCTTCTTGTTCTCTTGCACCGATTTGGTATCTCCTCTTCCTTTTCTTGGCTTATACGCTCCAATTTGGATTGCCTCATTTGGATGCAGTTCCCTATCAAAGGGACAACAGTTAACTTTGTCTTGTCTTTTCCTTTGAAATAGCGATCTTCCATTTTCTTCTTTTTCTGCATAGGAAAAGGGTAATTATTAGTCATTTTGTGTTGCACACAAATCTTCTAGACTTTATCATAATCTTTCACCATATACTTATTTCATAATATAAAGAAGTTATGAATTTAAGGAAAAGATGACAAAATAAGTCATAATTACATACCTTCTCTAGTGCTCAACACACCCCCCTGCTTACCCTTTTTCATGCCCTCATGAAAACATTGTAATTGCCATGCAAGGCAGTCAAGGAATAGGCTGGAGAAGGGATCTCATGAGGTGATCTACAGCCATGATGTCTAGCTAGGTATTCAAAAAGATGTCCTGTCTGACCTTCAAGCATCTCATATAAGGCTTGATATCCTGGTGCAAGGTGCCAAATAATTGGACTTCTAAACCTACAGCCTAACCAAGATGGTCCTTCTCTCAAAACGAGGTCACCGTAGATACCCAAGCGGTCAGCAACTAGCTTAAAGTTCTCATAATTGAATGGTTCTCGGTTTTGGATGTTCATATTAGAAGTCCGGTATCGAAATTTGGTTGTTGCTATGGCGAGGTCTTTGATAGTAGAGAAGTATTCTACCCCTTGCCGAATGACTATTGTATGAATAGGTCCCAATGCTTCGATCACTCCCTGATTTCTCATTAGGCTCCTATGTTTATTCCATAATTGTTGTGGGTCTCTAGGTTCACCTCTCACCCATAAGTCTAATCCATTCTCCTGTCTTTGAAAGACATTGTAGGATTTAAGCCACTTTATTTGATTAATACCAAAAGAGATAAATTCCTGGAGTTGGACATCAACCACAAAAGGGCTAGGGTTTTGTTCTATTTCTCCATCTAATACAAGATTGTACAAATAGAATTCACATAACAGTTGCTGAACTTTCACCCCGTAATGCTTACAACAATTTATGAAGTCATCAATGGTTTTTATCTCTATAGGTACTCCTGCTTTGACAGCTTTAATTTTCAATTGTAAATATCTTTCCATTAAAAACAAAGCATAGTTCCTAGTAGGCGCCCTACATGCTAGAACGTTAGTATATAGAGAGCATAAGGTATCCATTTGTTTGATGACTATGTCTAGTCTATGAGTTACCTTTTTTATTCTTTCTTTTACCTTTCGCCATCCTTCAAAGGCCTGGCTTTCGGATATGTTAACGTTCCTCAGCTACTATTGTAATTTCTCATATTTTTCTCGAGGGATAGTCTGCTCTGTAAGTTTCTCTATTTTTTGTTGGGCTTGTGCCAAATTTGTCCATAGAGTTACTGTCCTCGGGTCATTATCCAACATAATAGTTGTAGGCAGGAGATCTACTTGGATCTTCTTATCACAGTGTCTCATCTTTATGGTCCGATTTTCTTTAGAGGACGGTGCCTCTGTCTGAATTTCCTTGTCATAGGTTGATACTTTATCTATTTGTACTTCAACATGGGCAACAGCCAGATGCTATTCCTTTCAGTTTTGAATGGCAGGTTGGACTTGAGTCCTCTTGATATTTTTCTTAAGGGGTTTTGTCTCAGCGATTGCATGCTTTACCATAGAGGTTCCTTTTGACTTCTTCCCCATTTTCAAAACCCTTATCTGCTGTCGAAGTTGCTTAATCATGTTAAGCAGTCTCTACTGTTCCTTTCGCAATCTTTTAATTTCCTTTGTTTTCTTGGAAGGAATAGTCGTTCATTTACTAGGGCCTAGGCTTTGTACCTCAAGTGTTGTGCCTTCGTCTTGGCCAATTTTCTTATTTTCTTCTCGGAGCGCTTATTCAGTGCTATGTTGACCAAGTTGTTCAGGGGTAGAAACCCTAGATTGCTCTGTTGTTTCCTGAGTAACCTCTTCATCTAACTCTTCTTCATCGAGAAATTCTTCTGGTGTATTCTGACTAGGAACAGATTGTTCCTATTCTTCATTCTCGTCACTCTTCGTTCTAGATACGCTCCCATCATGAGTAGAGAGATCCTCTTCTCCTTCCTCTTCATCACACAGTTCTTCGGGTGCACTTTTGTCATGGGCAGAGTGCTCCTGCAGTCCTTCTTCCTCACCACACAGTTCCTTGGGTGCACTTTTGTCATGAACAGAGTGCTCCTACGATCCTTCTTCGGTGTGGAGGTTAAGTGGGCTATGAGCTTGGACGTATTCACCCATATTGGCCATAATCTAGGCCAATTCATCTTCTTGTAGCGGGTTTTGCAGTGGACTTTCACTGCGTTGCTCTGCTTCCTCTTCCTCCTAACCGGATTGCTCAGTCTCTTCCTCCAGTTCTCCTTCATCGTTTTCCTCCAATTGTGGGGGTTGTTCATCTCCTAAATCATGTATCTCGACAAGTTGACTGATGTTTCCCTCGGAATTCCCCAGCATTCCTCAGATCCTTGCCAATCTAACATATTTTCTTCATTTCAGTGGTCTACTCGATGTACTAGCAACATGTTTTTGTTTTGGGGCTAGCAAAGCCAGTCCTCCGTCTATCATGAAAATCAATTCTTCCCAACTGCTCTACTGTTGGGAAAGACTATGGCTGACTATCAGTTGTATAATCCACGGTGACTTAATACTAACTCTAAATGGAGAGATTTCTTCATACTTTGGGCAACATCATGTAATAAAGAATTTAAAAACATAGGCAAATTCACAGCGCACTTTTCCTTTAACACAGCTAAAAGTTTAAGATGTCGTGGTCTTACCACATCTTTCCTACCATCACAAGTGATGTAGCTCTAGATATTTCTTGCCAATTCCACCAATGGCTCTCCCAAGGTTGCCGGTAAAACTCCCTTTCCTTTTACAGACAAATTTTTCCCTTCATCCTGGAAGATTTTCATGGCGTCTCACAGTCTCACCTTTTTCAAAGTCCACACAGCTCCAGTGACCGGCAGTCCCAAAACTTTTGCGATTATTTCATCAGTGACAACTATCTGTCTCCCTCTCACCATGGAATGATGTTCTTGCAAGTTCTGTAAAAACTCAATTGCCACCGTCTCGTTGGATTGTTATAGATGGTTAAGATAAACTATCCATCCTTCCCTTGCTAGGATCTCTCGTGCAGCATCGAAGACCATCAACACCTATGGCTTACTGCGAACTGATCTTCCTCCCATGCTTAGCACACTGTAAAAAACACAGAAACGGCAATGGAATAGTAGGTTGTTCAAATTTTTAGCTCACTGTTAGAAAACACAGAGAAGTTGATGGAATAGCAAGTTGTTCGAATTTCAAACTTACTGCTAATTTTTGCAGAGAAGAACACGGAAATAGCTTTGGAACAGCAAGCCATGCATATTGGGAAACAAAATACCGTTAAGCTTTGTTATTCCCGAGTCATTAATTCTCTGAATGATAAGCTGACATGTATGCCAGCGAATTATGGGGATCACCTGCGCCCCCCTACAATGTGATAGGCCATCCTCAGCCATCAAATGAAGGAGCAGCATGCTGAACTGCCATAGTATAGAGTCATAAAGGAACAGCGTATGCAAAAATGCCATGTTTACAACGACGAGCGGATTGCCGAAATCGAGGCGTATAATAGAATCACTTAATAAATAATGAAATGCCATGATATGATGCGAGAATTGGAGGATAGGATAGCTAATGTGCATAAAAGATCCTATGCGTTCATTATCAACTTTTACCGTCATAATTGATTTGTAATTAATTTTCATGTATCAAAGGTTTGAAAGGGTTATATACACAATCTCATTTGAACCATTTATAAAGATATAAGAAGAAGGGTTTTATAATTGCTATTGGTGTATAAGAAATATGGCTTCAATACCATCAACAGAGCTGTGTTGCCCACAGGTGTCCATAACCTTAACAAAGTTGTTTATTTCACCCTTGGAACCATAATCCTTTGTGTATGCATAGGAAAGTACTGTGCAATGTCAGAATGGAGGCCATTATGCTAGCTTGGTAACCAGATGAATCATAATGCCATTCACTAGGAAGGGTTGAAAGGTGGGTAGCCCGGCTCGTGATGAGACCTCCTGTTCCAAGGACTCTTTTATTTTTTCTGATGTGCCTCTTGGATCATATCCCTGGTGTGATGGCCATAGTGGGAATGCCACTTGAATTTCTTCCTTATGATCATGATAGGCTAGCTCTTGATGAGACCCCCTATCCTTCATCTGACAAATCATGTTAGCAATCATATAAACATTTTTCTTTTTCTTCTTTTTTTTCTTTTATATATCACTTTTCCTATTTATATACAGAGGGTGATTCAACACTCCTTAAGAGTAGGGATGGTGGAAGAAGTCTTAACATCTCAATAGAGAAAAATATGCCCTTATTCTTATTCAATAATAATGATCAAAGAGAATTATGGGGATTTAGAAAGAACCATCATGATAAAAAATAATCAATCATATCAGTATTAGTAGAATAATGACAGCAAGGTGATCAATAGTTGTATCATTTCCTCTTTTCTCTTATCATTTCAAAGCAATTTCTTCTAAAGATAACGATTTTTATGTAATTTACTGATTTCAGTATCCTCTAGTTTTTGTATTCGTTGCATAAATGTATATTTGTGCTTTAAATGACCATGACTCTCAAAAATGATTTAAATGGTAAAACACACAAAGAAGAAAATGCACTCTAAAAATTTTGTTGTTAAGATAGAATAGCTATTGTACACAAAACTGCAAGAAAAAGGAAAAACATGCTCGAAACTGTTATTCATTGAGAGGAACAACAACTATCCCTTAATTGGAATAGCAAAGAAAACAAGTGCAAACAAAGAATGAAAAAATGTTGTTCCTTCGAAAAGGAACAACAGAAAAATGAAGGTGATGTTCCTTTAAAAAGGAACATCAGAAAACGAAAGTGTTTTTCCTTCGGAAAGGAACAGCAGAAGACGAAAGTGTTGTTCCTTCGGAAAGGAACAGCAGAAGACGAAAGTGTTGTTCCTTCGAAAAGGAACAGCATAAAAACAAAAGTGTTGTTCCTTTGGAAAGGAACAGCAAAATTGCAGAAGTTCTCTTCCTTCGGAAAGGAATCTCAAAACGTAAAAGTGATGTTCCTTCAGAAAGGAACAGAAAAAAGGCGGAAGTGTTGTTCCTTCGGAAAGGAACAACAAAAATGTAGAAATGTTGCTCATTCAGAAAGGAACAACAGAATGTGAAAGTGTTGTTCCTTCGGAAAGGAACAGCAAAATGGTGGAAATGTTGTTCCTTTGGAAAGGAATAGTAGAATGCAAAAGTGATGTTCCTTCGAAAAGGAACAACAAAATGGTGGAGCTATTGTTCCTTCGGAAAGGAACAACAAAATGAAAAGGCGTTGTTCCTTCATAAAGGAATAGCAGAATGGTGAAAATGTTGTTCCTTCCAAAAGGAACAACAAAATGCAGAAGTGTTGTTCCTTAGAAAAGGAACAACAAAATGGTGAAAACGTTGTTCCATCCAAAAGGAACAACAAAATGCAAAAGTTGCAGAAATGAAAAAATATGTACAGAAAGTAATTTACACAAACAAAACAAAATAATTATGTACAAAATGTAAAATTAATCAAATCACTTAATGAACCAAAGGTGAGGAAGAATTCTCTTCCTCAATCAGAATCTGCATGTCGAAGTCTTCCCGGAGTTACTGGTAGAAGAATTCCTGAGTAAGTGATTTGCGGTACAGTCAAACTCGGTGGCCATTTTCCTTAAAGGTGTGTCCAAATCTGTCAATGGCGGTTAGAGTAATGGCGCAATCATCATGTACCTTTTGGATTTTGTATGGTCCCAACCAACGAGTCTGGAGTTTCCCCAGAAAATCCTAAAACCCGGAATCATATAGGAGCGCCCAATCTCCTTCGTGGAAGACTTTCTTTTTATGAGGGCATCGTTCCATTTGGCTCTTTGTTGTTGGATTAACACGGCATGTTGAACAATAGAGAGCCTAATTTCATCCAACTCGTTAATCTGATGTAGTCTCTTAATCTGGGCCTCGTTTAAATCTATAGCGACTTCTTGTGTTGTTCTCAAGGGCTGTATTTTGAATTATATTGGAAAAATGGGTTCGTTTCCAAATACTAGCTGATATGGTGAATAACCAGTAGTGCTTCTCCATGTTGTTCTGTATGCCCACAAGGCTTCTAGCAATCTTGTAGCCCAATCGTGTCTATGTGACACAATTGTTTTTGTCAATATTGCTTTTGTTACTTTATTCGTGCTCTCTACTTGGCCATTTTCCTATGGGTGGTAAGGAGAGGTAATTTTATGTTGAATATGATAGTTTTTCAGTGTTGCAACAATTTATTACCAGCAAACTGTAGTCCTCCATCTGTGATTATGTCTCTTGGGAGACCATATCACACAAATATGTGGAACAAGAACTGAATGACGGAATCCTCTGTAGCTCTTGGCAATGCCTCTGCTTCAACCCATTTGGTGACATATTCTGTTGCTACAAGAATATTTTTTCTGGTTTGATTATGGATTGATCAAACCAAAAAAATCGAGCGCCCATCGTTTGAATGGTTCAATGACTAGCTTTGGGTTCAGAGGCATTTCGTTGGACTGTCCAGGGTGTCCTTCTCTTTGACAACTGTCACAAGCTTGAACAAATTTCCTTGCATCTTTGAAGATTGTGGGCTAGTAATACCCTATTTTCAGAACGTTGTGACCAGTTCGTCGATCTGCGAAATGTACACCACATGGTCCGTCGTGATAGGCTTTTAGAATGTCAAAATTTTCATCTTCATGGACGCATCTCCTGATGTGCATATCTGCTCCTGTATGAAATAAGTAGCCCCCAATCCAAGAAAATCAGGTATTACACTGGACAATCTACTTTCGTTCATTGGGAGTCAGATGTTTTGGTAATTTGCCTACTGTTAAATAGTTTGCAACGTCAGCATACCAGGGTGTTTTGATAGTAATAGCGAACAAATGTTCATATGCAAATTGATCTTCGACTGTTGCTGCGTCCACTAGTTTTTGCATTCGTGAAAGAAAGTCGGCTACAGGATTTTCTTTTCTAGGTCGGTCTTTTATGGTGATGTCGAATTCCTGCAATGAAATCAGCCATCTTGTTGCTCTAACATTTGTGATTGGTTTATTTACTAAATATTTTATGGCAGAGTGATTTGTATATAAAACAACAGGATATCTAGTGATGTAATGCCTAAATTTATTTATAGCATGTATTACAGCTAAAAATTCTTTTTCAGTAACCGTATAGTTCAACTCAGTAGGAGATAAATTCTTGCTAATATAATAGATTTCATATGGTTTTTTGTCTTCTTCCTACCCAAGGACTGCTCCAATAGCTGTGTCTAAAGCATTTGATGAAATTTGAAATGGCAGGTCCCAATTTGGAACTCTGAGTACTAGTGTTGTTGGCACAAGCTTTTTTAGATCATCAAAAGCACGATCACATTTATCTGTCCAAACAAAGTCAACATTTCCTATCAGTGCATATAGAGGTGCAACAATGTGAGAAAAATGTTCTATAAATATCCTATAATAACCAAAAAATCCAAAAAAATTGTGTACCTCTGTCTGTGTGGTAGGAGTAGGTATTAACAAAATTATTTGAATTTTGGCCGGATCTACCTATATTCCAGCTGCTGAGATATAATGACCTAGGATGAGTCCTTCAATAATCATCATATAGCACTTTTCATGGCTCAGTCAGAGCCTGGTAGTGATACATCGTTGGAGCACCTTTTCCAATGTATCTAGTGCTGGGTAGAAATCATCTCCATATGCTGTAAAATCATCCATGTATACTTCGAGCCCTTCATTTATTAAATCTGAAAAGATGCTGAGGATAGCCCTTTGAAATGTGGCAGGGGCATTACATAGGCCAAAGGGTAAAACTCTTTAGGCAAATGTTCCCCAAGGATAGGTAAAATTAGTTTTGTCTTGGTCTTTAGGGGTAATCTGAATCTGATTGTATCCACTGAAGCCATCCAAGAAAGAAAAGAATTTCTTTCTTGCTAATGTATCTAATACCTGGTCAATGAATGGAAGGGGAAAGTGGTCTTTCTGTGTTGCTTTATTTAGTTCTCTCTAATCTACACAAATCCTCCACTTTCCATTCTTCTTTGGCACCATTACAAGTGGAGAGACCCATTTTCTATCGGAGATAGGATAAATAAAGCTTACATCTAAAAGTTTTTGTAGTTCATCTTTCACAATGTCTTTTAGATGAGGGTTAAGTCTTCTTTGGGGTTGGCCAATAGGTCTTGCATCCTTTTCTGTGTAAATGTGGTGTGTACATAACTAGGGATCGATTCCCTTCATGTCTGGATAATCCCATGCAAATGCTACCTTGTATTTTCTCAGTAGTTGGATCAGCTTCTCTTCTTGTTCAAGAGTCAGGTTACTATTAATGTTTAAAGTTTTTCCTGGCTCAATCTCCACAGTTTTTCTATTTGAAACAGAGGTAGTAGGTATTGTTTGATCATGAGTGCCTCTGAGAGGATCTTCTTCTAATTCATAATCAAATGTTGCCTCTATCATGTGACATTGTATGTGGGATCTAGATTCAGCTTGGTTAATAAACATAGAAAATTTTAGGGGCAAATGTTCGCCCTTTGGCGAAATTAAGGGGTTTTAAATTTTTAGTGGGCGAATATTTTGTATCATAGTACATTTTTACAAATCACCTCAAATAGCCCCCCTTATTTTAAGGGAGAGGGTAAAAAAGGTAAATTTAGCCCTTGAAATTAGGAGTTACAACCTTCCATTCGCCCATTTTCAAGAATAAGTTT